>CAUYPK010088060.1:0-11066 GCA_963574355.1 Loris lydekkerianus | reverse complement strand
CAGCATTTCCACTTGATTCTGGCTAAGTCTTGGAAGGTGACATACTTCCAAGTATTGGTCAATTTCCGTCAGATTTTCATATTTCTGAGAATAGTTTCTTGTAGTATTCATTGAAGATTTTTTGAATTTCTGAGGGATCTTTTGTTATTTCATCTTTGTCATTTCTGATGGATGAGATTAGAGATTTTTCTCTTTTTTTCCTGATTAGGTTGGCCAAAGGTTTGTCTATTTTATTGACCTTTTCAAAAAACCAACTTTTTGATTTATTGATCTGTTGTATAATTCTTTTGTTTTCAATTTCATTTAATTCTGCTCCAATTTTGATTATTTCTTTTCTTCTACTTTTTTTGGGCTTGGGATGTTCTTCCTTTTCTAGTTGCTTGAGATGTCCCATTAAGTTGTTAACTTTCTCTTTTTCTGTTCTCTTGAGGAAGGCTTGCAGTGCTATAAATTTCCCTCTTAGGACTGCCTTTGCAGTATCCCAGAGGTTCTGGTAATTTGTGTCTTCATTGTCTTTTTCTTCCAGAAATTTGGCAATTTCCTTCTAGATCTCATCTCTGACCCAGTTATCATTCAGCATAAGGTTATTTAACTTCCATGTTTTTGTATGAGTTTGCAGATTCCTGTTGTTACTGAGCTTAACTTTTACTTCATAGTGGTTCGAGAAGATGCAAGGAATAATTTCTATTCCTTTAAATTTACTGAGGATAGATTTGTGACCTAAGATGTGGTCGATTTTGGAGTATGTTCTGTGGGCTGATGAAAAGTATGTGTATTCAGTTTTTTTCGGATGAAATGTTCTGTTGATTTCTGCTAAATCCAAATGTTGGATGGTTAGGTTTAAATCTAAGATTTCTTTGCTCAGCTTATTGTTTGAGGATTGCTCCAACCCTGCCAAGGGAGTGTTGATATCTCTGACTATCATAGAGCTGGAGGAAATCAAATTGCTCATGTCTGTTAGAGTTTCTCTTATAAATTTAGGGGCATTCTGTTTGGGTGCATAGATATTAATAATTGAAATCTCATCGTATTTCGTATTACCATTAGTAAATATGAAGTGAACATTCTTATCCTTCTTTACTTTTGTTGGTTTAAAGCCTATTGTATCTGTAAATAAAATTGCAACACCTGCTTTTTTCTGATTACCTTTTGCCTGAAATATAGATGACCATCCTTTCACCCTGAGTCTATATTTGTCTTTTAAGTTAAGATGTGATTCTTGTATGCAACAAATATCTGGTCTGAGTTTTTGTATCCAGTCAGCTAACCTATGCCTCTTTAGAGGACAGTTTAAGCCATTCACATTAATGGAGAATATTGATAAGTCTGGTAAAATTTTGGTATTGAATTTTCAAAAATCCAGTTGACATTTTTAATCCTTTCACCAGTGTGAAAGAAAGTTGGAGTTTGATCAAAAGTTTCTGAGTGAGTTTACTTTTATGGTGGAGCATTGGGTTGGTCATTATGGAGGATAGGTCTGAGAATGTTCTGAAGAGCTTTTTTGGTTATGGCAAGTTTCTTCAACATATGGATGCCATTAAAGTATTTAATTTCTCCATCATAAATGAAACTCAGTTTAGCTGGATACAGGATCTGGGGTTGAAAGTTTTTTTGTTTTAGGAGATTAAAATTTGATGACCACCCTCTTCTGGCTTGAAAAGTTTCACCAGAGAAATCTGTAGTCATTCTAATATTCTTCCCTTTGTAGGTAATGGCTTTCTTTCATCTGGATGCTTTAGGAAATTTCTCCTTCATATCAACTTTGGTGAAGTTGATTGTGATATGCCTGGGTGATGTCTTTTTGGGATTGAGTCATGCTGGGGTTCTGAAACTGTCTGCTATCTGAATTTCATAATCTCTAGGAATGTCTGGAAAATTCTCTTTCATTAAAATATCGAATGCTTTATGAATTTGCGTGTCATCCTTGTGCAGGGGCCATGCTTATCTTCTCTGTATCCTTCCAATTTTTAGTATGTGCTGCCAAAGCAAGCTCTTCTTTGTGATTTTGTTAATAACATTTTCTATTCTCTAGCTTATTTTAAGAATACATAACATAATACATACAAATACTAAATACAATAGGAACTCCACAGTTGACCACCTTCCTATACTGACCACCTCCTTATGTTGACCTAATTTCCATGGACCAGACATGTACAACAAGTAATCAATGGCAGACCAGCCTCTACATATTGACCACCTCTGTAAGTTGTATCTTAAAGACTTTGACTGGGATATTAATGTATCCTCTATAACCTGAGGGTTGGTGGAAGGTGGGCTTTGACCCTTCTTTGTATTACTTTTCCTTCAGCATAAGTTATTTTTTCATGTTTACTTATTACCATGTGTTGGATTAGGCCTATCTTGTTTCTCATGTGTTATGGAAGATTTTTAGCAACATGAGGGACTGGTCTGAATGTTATAATTAATTGAGACAGCATAGCTCAAAGGAAAGAACTCAAAGAGCTGACATTGAAGGAAAAGGTTGATTTTCTATATTTTCTGGAAAGCAACAGCTACAGAAAGACAGGAGAATATTTTGGTGTTAGCAAGACCAGTTAGCAACATTGAAAAATGTGAACATCAGTACTTGGACAGATATAGTAAGGAAAATAGAGACCTACAGTAGAAAATGTGGAATCCTTTCCTTGATAAACTCAATGAAGCCACATTAACCTGCTTCAAATAAATGTGGGCGTTTAACACCCAAATTTCCAGGCTGATGACCCAAGAAGTTGCTAAAAAATTCACACAGAAATTTAGGGTGGTAGATTTCCAAGCATCACAAGAGGTCAGCTTGAAAAATTTAAACTGTGCTGAGATCTTCCAGAAAGTCTGATGTGGTGAATCCAGTGAAGTTCGAGTAGAAGTTATGGAGAGCTCATCCAAAAGTTCCTAAATGTCACCACAGGTTTCAAAGATGACAACATCTTTACACTGATGAAGGTGGCCTCTTTTTCAAGGCAATGCCTGACAGGAGCTTTGCCTGAAGGGTGACAAATATAACAGCTGAAGACTTTCACAAGGACCCTTCACAGTTCTTTGTGCTCACTCAACCAAAGAAAAATTAAAGCCCTTGGTGATTGGTAAATCAGCAAAGCCACACATACAGAAGAACCTGAAGCCTTAAAATGTCCCCATCACTTGGAGATCAAACAAGTGCACATGAACTACTGGTTCCCTATTTGAGGAGTGGGTAATGGATACCAAGAAAAAAAATGAAGAAAAAGAAATGGGCTATTCTGGCAGTAGACAACTGTCCTGGCCACTGGCAAGTGAATCATCTCACAAATGTGGTACTATAATTTCTGCCTCCAAACATGACCTTAAAAGTCCAGCGTCTCCACCAAACCATCATAAAAACATCTAAAATGTACTACCAAGCCCACCTCCTACAGTGGGTCAGTACTAAAACACAAACCTGTGCTCTGCCTGTGGAAGCAACTTCATCCACTGCATCAGTTAACATTGTGGATGCTTGTCCTCTGGATTCATTTTGCTTGGAATAAAGTCCAGCCAGAAACAACACATAAATGTTTCAAGGAAGCTGGATTTGTCACAAACCAAGAGCACAATGTTTTGGCCCCATTGGACAGTGAAGGAGTTTTGGCAGGAGAAATGAAGAGGCTTGACACAGAGTCTGTGTGCGGAGACTGAGGAGCTCTCATAGAGGCCTTTCAAGAAAACCTCATGTCTATATTTATTATCATAAAGCAGGAAAAAGTAGTTAAAATGTGCTTATCAGACATTAGCACTAAACGGGGGGACATGGAAAATGCCAGACAGAATGTCTCCAACCTGTTTCTATAGAACTTCAGACATTATGCAAAACCTTTGCCTCCAGTGTCAAGAGACCTTTGGAATCTGGAGAATCTTTACCATAACCTTTAAGCTTGGTATTGCCATACCTCACAACTCACGTTCCATTCTCTTGACTCTTTAGGTCTCTCAAGCAGAAAATGAGTCTATGATAAAGCTCAAGGAGCAATTTTCCCTACAGGACAGTCCATCTCTCATGGCAGAATTTAAAGGAATAGATTCGAAGGTTTTGTTGCAATGAAGGTGGAAATCTGTAATGGACCTGACCCAGAAACAGTTTTCCAAGTAACATTGACCAAAGTACAGACCAACGTAAAAGTGCAGGAAACAGCTGACGAAGTAGAAGAAGCAAGTGAGGATGACACAGAAATTGCAGAGACTGTAAAAGAAGAGGATGTTAGGCATCTCATAATGCAGTTGAAGACATTTCCTGTGGAAAAATGCTCAGGTGTTGTTACACAAGGGATGGTGGAGTGACTGGCGTCAACAGGTGTAAAGCCCACTCCTGAATGGTATGAAGGCAAGAAATGGCTACAAGCTCATAGTGGCAAATAGCTATATTCTTTATTTCCAGCCAGCTTAAATAGACAGCTAGTCACATACACACTGTTGATCTATAATCATACGGTATTTTACATAACATATTGTAAAACTTGATTAACCTTTTCTTGGTGCTTGCCAACCTACTGATCAACTGATATACATTTTTGTAACCCAAAAATAACTATCACATGAGTCATACATCAGCAGCTTTGCCTGTGAGCCAATAAGTCTCAAGACCACAATAAAGAAAGAGTAGATTGTTCCTTTAAATCTCTAGAAGTCCATAACGACCTGAGGGGCAGAAAATTTGTATCTCACTAAACCATGGTCCAGAGGCCGTTCAGCGTATTGATTACCTGACTTGCATGCATCAGCCTCTGGGCTGTATCTCTGGGAGTGGAGTTTTCTGCTCCAAAGCCCCCAGGCTTAACAGTCATGTACTGAGGTCGCCAGGCCTACAAGAAAACCTAGGGCAGCAAGAAAACTAAACTACTTTTCTCAGGCAGCTTGGGCGCAGAGCACATAGGCTTTTAGCCTACAAGGTGTGCTGAGTGCTATAGCCAGCATTGAGAGTGCTGGCTCCACTACATTTATAATAGAAATAAGAAACAGACTGAGAGTGACTCTTTTTTTCAGAAAGAATGATTAAACAATGAGAAAACAGTAAATATATCAATTTTTGTATGATACTGTATGTATGATTTTACTGTGTTCTGATTATGTCTGATTTCATGTGGTAGTCTCTAATAAAAGCTGTATAAGAAAGTAAAGTTCATGTATGTATCACAATAGCCAGCCTGTCTCCTTATGTTAACCCCCTTCATATGTTGACAAGTTTGTTACAGTCCTTTGGGTGGTCAACTTATAGAAGTTCTAGACTATGTGTTAATCAAGCTTTTATGTTATTGGTAATGCTTCTGGTTAGTTGTAAGCTATTATCAGTTAATTCGGGGGGAACTCAAAACTTATATGCAGATCAGCATCTGTGCAGTGCCCCTGACCCCTGCACTGCTCAAAGATCAACTGCATAACATATTCTCCTTAGCAAAGTATCCCAGGAATGGAAGAAAAAGTATCCAATGTACTCATCCCTACTATGAAGCTAAACTATAGCTTTCACATGAAGGCTATAACCCAACTATACCATAAGACTATGAGGAAAGGACCAAGGAAGGGGAAGGGAGGGGGGAGGTTTGGGTGGAGGGAGGGTGAGGGGTTAGGCCGCATCTATGATGCATATTTTTATCTATAATAAAAAAAAAAAAACCAAAAAAAAAAAACAGTTAAAAATAAAAACAAAAACAAAAGCATTTTTTAGTTATTTAGTTATTCAGGAAAGTTTGTTTAACACATGAGGGTTTTGCAGGCTGCTTACTGGATCATAAAGGTTTTTCTAACACCACCAGCGATACAATTGTTCTCTTCTAACTCCCGTGAACTGTGAACAAGGCTGATATTGTGAGTACTAAGAGTTCCTGAGATCCATCTGAGTCCCAGACCACTTTAGGTTCTGGCCCGTGTCACTTGGAAAGGTTACTCCCACCCATTACCAGAATGACAAGTCGGGTAGGTAGCTTTCAGGGGGAACCAGGACGGGGTTCTGCAGCAGGTCTAGCCTGTAGCATGGGCAGCCCTGATGCTCAGAGCCTGATGTCCTGATGCCTCTCTGGGTTAGACACAGCAATCACCAGCAAGGACGCTGTGTGCTATGTATGGTGAGCTGCAGTGAGAGAATCACAGCACAGACCTCCAGGGCCTTGGAATCAGGTCATGCCATGTGCAACAGGGAACTCTATGGCATCTGATAAACATTTTCCTAAGTGCTGCAGTCCTGGGTGGAGATAAAGGACCTGACCAGGGGCTATTACGTGACCCTGTGGCTAGAATTTCCTATCATGACTTGTGCTCCTTGAGATCCTCATAGACATAAGGGCAGAGGGCCCAGCAGCCATCCACTACAGGTGGTCAATGGCACTTCAGGGACTAGGGCAGGCAGAGGGGACAGGTAAGCCACACATGTTGGTGGCTCAGAGTCCAAGTCTTCCCCCACTCATGCTGCCCCGAATCCCTCTGCTCCATTCCATCCCACTAATGCACATGGGGGGAAAGAGGTCAAGTTTGGTGTAGGGCGTGTGGGAGCTGTACCGCCTGCTGGTGCATTTGCTATCAAAATGGTCAGGACAATACCAACAAATGTCCTGCTGGTCCCCCTGGTGACGAACACATTCTTTCCAACCAATCTTGTCACAGCTGTCCACCTTGTCGTCACCGGGGCTACGCTGATGTGAGGAGCTGCAGTGATGGGATAGCAGCTTCAAGATGAGCTCAGCTCACGCTGCCGCCCCCCCCCGTGGGAGCGTTCTCTGCTGGGAACAGAGGTCCAGTCGACCAGCCTGCAAATCTCCAGATTGGGGTCTTTTTCTGGGGGAACATGAGTCAACAATTGCTTTAGGAAAAATGGAGATTTGAAAAAGTGATCAGTACACTGACGGGTTTCTCAGATCACTTCTACTCTATCGTGTGGAGTTGTCAGAATTAAAATGGACACACTCATCTTAGGAAATCCCTGACACACAGAGCGGGGGACGGCCAGGAACAGAGAGGCTTCTCATGCTTGTACATCTGACGATGAAAATGATCAAGAAGACTGAAAAAACCACAATGCTGCAGAAAGGCCATCACAATCTTACACAATCTCGCCCCAGGAGGAAGGAGGTGGCCTTGCTGGTAGACCCGGGAGAGAAGGGCACACACATGCAGGGTTCCCAGTAGAGGAAAGAGGTGGCAGGGATAGCAGACCTGGCGTGGGAGGGCACCCTTAACAACAGTCCCCAGGGTAGGACATGGGGGCATTGCTGGGAGACCAGAAGGAGAGGACACCTGTGTGCCCTTTTCCCAGAGGCAGGAGGCAGCACTGACAGCAGGCCAAGTGGGAAGGACAGTCATCTCCACAGTTTCCGCAGGGGGAAGGAGGTGGCACTGTAGGTAGACATGAGAAGGGGAGACACCCGTGTCCAGAGGAAGAAGAGGCTGACATTCCTGGGAGAACAGGCTGGGGCCACCAGGTCCACAGTTCTGCACTCATACTTGCACGAGCCCAGCTGCCCAGCAACTGCCTGTCCACGCTCAGACGGGCACCACACTTGGGGTCAGGGATCTTTGTAGCCAAAAATTAGACCTTTGTCTTCCCTTACCTCCCTGAACACAGTTAGTTTCCTGTGGCACACACGGTCCCCTTGTGCTGCTCTATCCCCTAATAAGTGTCTTTTTTTTTCAGGGAGGCTGTGTCTGTGTTTAGCTTCACACTGTCTGCAGTTGGGTTTTCAAGAAGCAGGAGCTGAGTCCGGGATTCTTGAAGGGATGAGTTAGTAAGGGAATGTTCTCAAGAGGAAGGTGCCAGGCAGCTAGGAAGCAGGCCTCTGCAGGGGACAGGCCTTGACAATGATGTGGGCGGAGTCCTGGGCAATTCTCCAGAGAAGTGGGAAATTGGCAGAAATCCAAACACTCACTGGCCACTCAAAAGACACTCAATGGAGCAGGCCCGGAGCAGGAACGCATAGACTGCATTTACACCATTTATCCTCCATAGACAGGACCCTTCAGGTGGACACATTTACAAGAGAAGATAGAATATCTTAAATTAAATTTACAATATTCTTAAATTAAAATCACAGATGAAGCTGTTTTTAATGAAGTAGAGAATAAAGGAGCCCATCGTTTAGTTTATTGTCTTTGGATTTTTATAATGAATCAAAATTTTGAAGGCACAGCTCCATAACTCCATCTCAAAAATATTCTCTATAAGTCTAATTCTTAAAAATAGCCTTTAATGAAATTCTACATGAAAAATATCCATATAAAATAGTTGCAGGACTCTATTTTTTTTTGAGAAGAAGTCTTACTTTGTCACCCTGGCTAGAGTATTGTGGTGTCACAGCTCACAGCAACCTCCAACTCTTGAGCTCAAGTGATTCTCTTGCCTCAGCCTCTCTAGTAGCTATGACTATAGGTGCCTGCAACAAAACTCAGCTAGTTTTTCTGTTTTAAGTACAGATCACTTGAAGTTTTAATTTTAATTCTATATATAGTTATTTTTGTCTTATGAATGTTGAATAATCTTTAGTTTTAATTGTTTGAGTCAGCCCCTCTGACTGAAAACAGTCCAGGCTGACTTTAAAGGAAAACATTTACTATTCAACATTCATAAACCTAAATCAGTATAAAAGAACTTTAGTTTGATGTTTGGGTTAGTGTAAGACAAAAATGTTCTGTAGAAAATATGGATTTGAGAGTATGTGTGATCCTAAGAGTCTTACGTCTGGGGAGAAGCAGAAATTGCAGGGAGCATCTCAGACTTTCCAGGGCTCGGCACAGTAACAGGACCCAAGTGACATCTGGATTCTGGCTGACACAAACAGAAAATTTCACTGAGGCCAATATGTGCTATGAGAGAAGGGTGGAGTTGAAAACAGGATGGCAGGGCAGGGCAGAGGGAGCCAGGGGGCCCAGGAGGGGCTGAGGGGTCTGCTGGGCTGGTGAGTGGGGGAGGGGAGGAGTTGTGACCACTCCCTCCTCCCCCCCACCCCACCCCAGAAACCCTTTGTGACCCTCCTGTGCTCTGTGATGCAGGTCTGGGACTATACTGAAGCCGAGGCACCCTCAGCTTTCAGTTGCTTTAGGCAGCCATGCTGTTCAGACAATGGAGAATGTCCTCCTTTCCCATGTATAATGCACACATTTTGCCCAGATTTTTCAGGGGAAAATAGGATGCCCAGGGTGCATGGGGACTATGGCTCGGGAGTGGAGAAGCCCAGTGAATCTCCTGGAGCAGCTGCGCCCTCCGACCTGGGCCTACTGGATATATGAGATTCCAGTCCAGAAGGATTTGGTGGAAGTGGGCCAGAGCAGCCTCCTCTGAATGCCACAATCAGGGAAGGGTGTGGTGGTCGGGCTGGCTAAGAGGGCTGTGGTCATGTGGGTCAAGGGCTGAGGCCTGAGGCCCAGTTGCGTGGAGGGGGACTGGCAGCGCCACGTTAGCTCCTCAGAGGTGAGTGCCTATGGGGACTTACATCTAAGCTGCCTGTGGTCAAAGCAGCCTGAGAAGCTCCTGGCTTGCTGGTCCTGTGCGTGAAGCCATCTTGTCTGTGGCCTTGACTTGGTGGGCAGGGAAGGGCTCCAGGGAGGAAGAGCTCCAGGGAGAGAGGGAAGGGGCAGCCTCACAGAATGGGCGGCTGAAGGGCAGTGAGATCTGTATTTCCCACATGAGTATCTCCCAGCCAAAAGCCAGCCACTTTATTGAGGGGGCATTTTTCTGAATATTTGGGCCGTAAATGTGGGTGCATATTATACATGGCAAAATATGGTATTCTCTGCTTTCTGAACAACCATCCTGAGCCATGTTGGAGCTTATGATCAACTGGTTTGAATATAGACCCCAAATCACCTTGTGAGTGGTTTGGGGTTACTCTTTCTGGACCTGTGGTACCTGGTGATGAAATCATTTTTATGAACCACTTAGGAAAATGAAGACAGCCAACAGGTAAGGAGCACCCAAGAGAGAGTCTTGGTCATTTGTTCCCGTTCCCATTCTCACATATCTAAATGAGCATGGTTGGCTTAGAGAGTGTTAGAGCTTCACTCTTCTAGGGGAAGAGTGTGGGCAGGGCTAGGGGCTCAGGAGGACACAGGTTTCCACCTGAGGCTCACTGGCTGCCTATTGGGGTGTGGTGGAGGGGTCCAGCATAAAACCCCAAACACAATGATTTCATGGTTCAGAGCTGGTATGTATAGGAAGTGTGGGTTCTCTGGAGGAGAATAGTCTGTCCTGACACATGATCATCACTTTCCCATGTCAGGTATCACTCGACCAAGCCTTCCTTCGTGTTGGGCTGATGAGGACGGCAATGTGGAGACCCTCAGAGCTCTGTCCCCAGGATACCATCAGCCCAGCAATGTGGAGACCCTCGGAGCTCTGTCCCCAGGATACAGCGTCCTCTGGTGGAGCAGATATGACTGTCAGCTTCTGATTCTGCATCTTCCTTAAACAGAGGACTTCTGAGAACACAAAGTGGGGATTCACAGAAAAAATCCCCTTCTGATTTTGTGAACGAAGGAAAAATTGGAGATAGATTATAACTTTGAGAAATGGATAAAAGGAATACATTTCTATTTATTAAAATGGAGAGTCATGTTATTCTTGCATAATGAATATCTGAGCTTCTTAGGGAAGAGGCGTGAGAGAGATGAGTTCCCGTGTCTTACTCTTTTCTTTCTTTCCTTTCCTTTTTTTTTGAAACCGAGTCTCACTTTGTTGTCCTCAATAGAGTGCTGTGGCATCACTGGTCATAGCAACCTCAAACTCTTGGATTGTTTTGGCTCAGCCTCCCAAGTCACGGGGAATATAGGCATCAGCCACAGCGGCTGGCTGTTTTTTTAGAGCTGAGGTCTGGTTCTGGCTCTGGCTTAGGCTGATCTCGAACTCATGAGCTCAGGCAATCCACCCACCTCAGCTTCAGTGCTAGGATTATAGGCATGAGCCACCATACCCAACCTACTCTTTTCTTGTTCTCAGCATCAGGGCAGAGCCAAGAGGAGCAGGAAAGCTGGAACACTGAGAGGTAAGGTTCTATTTTCCCCAAACTCCCCAAGGGTGAGCCTTCCTGTTTCTTCCGTGAGGCCCCATGTCCATGACCTCTGAGGCTGTC
>CAUYPK010088057.1:0-16815 GCA_963574355.1 Loris lydekkerianus | reverse complement strand
ACTATTTATAGTATAATCAGAAGTCTGTGTCTATATATATATATAGAACCAGACTTCAGATTATATATATATATATATATATATATATATATTGTGTAACCAGAATGCCTGATTTTATTTATATATATATATATATATATAAAATAACCAGAACTCCTGATTTGTCTTTATTTCTGAGTAATGTATTGGCTATTTGATTTTTTTTTTTTTTTTGATTCCATATAAAACGAAGCACTATTCTTTCAAGCTCTTTAAGATATGGCAATGTTGCTTTAATAGGGATTGCATTAAATCTGTAGATTGCTTTGGGTAGTATGGACTTTTTAATAATGTTGATTTTTCCCAGTCATAAGCATGGTATGTTTTTCCATTTGTTAATATCTTCAGCTATTTCTTTTCTCAGAGTTTTATAATTCTTTTACAGACATCTTTTACTTCCTTCGTTAGGTAAATTCCCAGATATTTCATCTTGTTTGGCACTACTGTAAAAGGAATAGAGTCCTTGACTATATTTTCAGCTTGACTATTGTTGGCATATATGAAAGCTACTGAATTGTAAATATTGCTTTTGTATCCTGAGATGCTGCTGTGTTCCTTGATCACTTTTAAGAGTTTTATAGTTGAGTCCCTGGCATTTGCCAGGTATAGTATCATATGGTCTGCGAATAGTTAGAGGTTTTCTCCTCTGACCCTATTTGGATACCGTTGATCACCTTCTCCTGCCTAATTGTGATGGCTAAGACTTCCATGACTATGTTGAATAGCAGTGGAGACAATGGGCATCCTTGCCTAGTACTTTTTTTTTTTTTAAAAACAGATTCTCACTATGTCACCCTGGGTAGAGTGCTGTGGCGTCACAGCTCACAGCAACCTCAAACTCCTGGGCTTAAGCGATTCTCTTGCCTCAGCCTCCGAAGTAGCTGGGACTCCAGGCACCCACCACAAGGCCCAGCTACTTTTTGTTGTTGTTGCCGTTGTCATTGTTGTTTAGTTGGCTCGTGATGGGTTCGAACCCGCCAGCTTCCGTGTATGTGGCCGGCAACCTACTCACTGAGCTACAGGTGCTGCCCCTTGCCTAGTTCTTGATCTGAGTGGAAATGTTTTCAATTTTACACCATTCAATATGATATTGGCTGTGGGTTTGACCTCTATCAGTTTAAGTAATATCCCATCTATGCCAATTTTCTTTTCTTTTCTTTTCTTTTCTTTTCTTTTTTTTTTTTTTTTTTTTAAGGACACATTAAAATTTGCTTTTATACTTCTTTGGGAAAAAAATAATCACACTTGTAGTGAATGAACAAGAAACATTTTTACGCTATTATTTGTATCTACCATGCCATGAATTCATAGGGGAAGAAGTTACAGTAGCTCAGGGAGGCACCTTGCCATTGAATGTGACAAAGTATTGATTGACTTTTGAATTCATGGGAAATAGGTTCCAGCACCTTGTATCACTGTTACATGGGGACTATTGGTTATCCTGTGTGCTATGCTGTACACCTATTGTGCCATGAGCTCATGGGGGAATAAATAGGTTCTTGCACCTAAAAACATGGGTCCGCTGGTACTCCTGTGTGCTATGTTATATGCTTATTATGCCATGAATTCATAGGGAATGGGTTCCAGGAGCTCAGGCTCCTTTCCATTAGTTCTCACAAAGTGGACTTCTCTGGGTGGTGCAGGTTGGTGCTTCAGTTGAACCCAGGTACCTTTCTCTTTGGCTTCCTTCTTTTCCTGATCATTTTCCTTTATATGTTTCAGGAAGCTATCTCGGCTCTTAGAGTGCTTAATATGCTCAATACTAACATTAATCCTCTTCGCAAGGATCTTGCCCTTAACTTGTTTGTTTACAACAATGGCAACAGCATGCTGGGTGACATTATAGACTCTTCCAGTTTTGCTATGGTAACGTTTGTGTGGCCTGCCTTTTTGAACAGTACCCATTCCCTTGATGTCTACAATATCACCTTTCTTGTAGATTCGCATATATGTGGCCAAAGGAACAACTCCATGTTAAAGGCCTAGAGAACATGTATCGGGTGCCTCTCCTCTTTCCCTTTGTGTTTGTCATTTTGGTGAATTACTGGAAGATGGTGTCTCCAGCCGAAAGGCTATGCCTGTTTTCTTAAGTGTCGTGATCATAAAAGGATGCTGGATATTATCAAAAGCTTTTTCTGCATCAATTGAGAGAATTATATGGTCTTTGTTTTTTATTTTATTTATGTGATGTATTATATTTATACATTTGCGTATGTTGAATCAATCTTGTAACCCTGGGATAAAACCAACTTGATGATGGTGTATGATATTTTTTGATGTGTTGTTGAATTCTGTTTGCTAACATCTTATTGAATATTTTTGCATTGATATTCATTAATGATATTGGTCTATAATTTTCTTTCTATGTTGGATCCTTTCCTGGTTTGGGGATCAGGGTGATATAGAATGTGTTGGGAAGTATTCCTTCTTTTTCTATGCTTTGAAAATGGTTGTATAATATAGGTATAGTTCCTCTTTAAAGATTTGGTAGAATTCTGATGTGAATCTATCCAGTCCCAGACTTTTCTTTTTGAGAGATTTTGTATAGTTGATGCTATTTCAGTGATTGATATAGGTCTATTCAAAATTTCTAATTCTTTCTGATTGAGTCTAGGAAGGTGGTGTGCTTTCAGGTATTGGCCCATTTATTTTAGATTTTTATATTTCTGAGAATAGAATTTTTTGTAGTAGTCATTGAGGATTTTTTGAATTTCTGAGGTATCTGTTGTTTCTCTATTGTTTCTGATAGATGATATTAGAGATTTTACTTTTCTGTTTCTGGTTAGGTCAGCCAAAGGTTTATCAATTTTATTAATCTTTCTTTTTTTTTTTTTTTTTTTTACTTCTTTTGCAGTTTTTGGCTGGGGCCAGGTTTGAACCTGCCACCTCTGGTATATGGGGCCAGTGCCCCACTCACTGAGCCACAGGCCCTCCCAATTTTATTAATCTTTAAAAAAAAAAACTTTGTTTCATTGATCTTCTGAATGATTTTTTGTTGTTGTTGTTTTCAATTTCCATTAATTTTACCTTAATTTTGGTTACTTCTTTTCTTCTGTTGAGTGTGGGGTTGGAAAGTTTTTCCTTTTCCAATTGCTTGAGATGACCCTTTATGTTGTTGGCTTCCTCACTTTCTGTTTACTTAATGAAGACTTCCAATGCTATAAATTTCCTTTGTAGTACTGCCTTTGTAGTATCCCACAGGTTTTGATAATTTGTGTCTTCATTATCATTTTGTTTCAAAAATTTTGTGATTTCCTTCTTTGACCCAGCTATCATTTAGCCTAAGATTATTTAGTTTCCATGACTTTATTTGAGCATGAAAATTCCTGTTGCTGTTGAGTTCAACTTTTATTCCATGATGGTCTGAGAAGATACAAGGAATAATTTCTATTCTTTTAAATTTGCTGAGGTTAGACTTGTGTCCTAAGATATGATCAACTTTGGAGGATGATCCATGGGCTGATGAGAAGAACGTATATTAAGTTTTATTAGGAATTCAATGTTCTTTAGAGATCTGTAAAGTACATTTGTTCTATGGTCAGGTTTAAATCTAATATTTCTTTGTTTAGTTTCTTCTTGGACGATCTATCCAAAATTGTCAAAGGGTGTCAAAGGGTGTTAAAATCTCCAACTATTATAGTGCTGGAAGATGTCAAAGTTGTTTATATCCATTAGGGTTTGCTTTATAAATTGAGGAGCATTCTGATAGGGTGCATAAATGTTAATTATCGAAATCTCTTCATGTTGAGTGTTTCCCTTGACAAATATGTAGTGACTATCCTTATCTTTCTTTATCTTTTTTGGTTTAAAGGCAATTGTATCTGTAAATAAAATTGCAACCCCTGCTGTTTTCTGATTTCATTCAACCATCTTCCAGTTTTTCTATTTTTGGTAGAGACAAGGGTCTTACTTTTGCTAAGGCTGGTCTTGAAGTCCTGAGCTCAGGTGATCCTCCTGCCTTGGCCTCCCAGAGTGCTAGGATTAAAAGCTTGAGCCACTCCATCTGGCCTTCACAATATTTTTATAGTTTTGCCTATTTTAGACATTTCTAAAATGGATAGTATGTTTTTTTGTGACTAGATTCTTTCAATTAGTGCTAAGCATAATATTTTCAATATTCACACATTATACTTTATTGCTTTTTATTGCCAAATAATGTTTCATTGTAAGTATATACTACTTATTTAGCTTGTCAGGAGGCTATTTCTACTTTATCACTATTATGAATAGTCCTGCTAGGAACATTTGTATATGAGTGTTTGTATGGATGTATGTTTTCATTTTTCCTGGGTTTATACTTAGGTGTAGAATTGCTGAGTTGTATAACACTATGTTTAGCATTTTGAAGAGCTACCAAACTATTTCCGAAAGCAGGCATAACACCACTTTATATTTCCACATAGGAATGTATTAGGGTTCCAATTTCTCTACATCTTTGCCAACACTTGTTATTATTATTTATCTTTTTGATTGTAGCCATTCTAGTGACTGTGAAGTACTATCTTGTTACAGTTTGATTTGTATTTCCCTGATAGCTAATGATGTTGAACATCTTTTCATGTGCTTACTGGCCATTGGTATATCTTCTTTGGAGAAATGTCTATTCAAATTCTTTATGCATTTTAAAATTGTGTAACTGTGATAGAGTTTTTTATATATTCAGGATACCAGTCAGATACATGATTTGCAAATTTTTCTATTTTTGGGGTTGTCTTTTCACTTTTTTGATGCTTTCTTTTGTAGCATAACGGTTGTTAATCTTGATAAAATCTAATTTATCTACTTTTTTGTCTCTTATTATTTTGGTGTCATATCTGAGAAATTATTGCCTAACGTAGGGTCATGATGATGTACTCCTATCATTTTGTCTAGTTGTTTTATAATTTTAGTTCTTACATTTAGGGATTCATATTAAGTTAATGTTTTCTATATAGTGTGGGGAAAGGGTCCAGCTTCATTCTTTTGCCTCTTTTCCCAGTTGTCTTAGCACCATTTGTTGAAAAGACTATTTTCTCCTTTGAATTGTCTTGGTACCCTTGTCAAAAATCAATTGACCATAAATGTAAGGGTTTATTTCAATTCTATTCCTTTGGTCTATGTGTCTATCCTTATAACTTTATAGAAGTTTTGAAATTGGAAAATGTGAGTTTTCCAACTTTATTTTTTTTTAGATTCCTTTTTGAATATTATGAGTCTCTTCATTTCCATGTGAATTTTAAGATTAGCTTGTCCATATTTGCAAAAAAAAAAAAAGAAAGAAAATAGAAAAGAAAAATGCTACCTGAGATTTAATAAAGGTCCCATTGAGTCTATGGATCCAAAGATTACTTTTAGACTTATATGGAAAAAATTGCTAAAGTGAATTGTTGTTTTGGGGTGCTTTAGCTTCACTGATTCTCACATAAACTTTTTATTTATTAATTTATTTTTTGAGACAGTCTCAAGCTGTCACCCTGGGTAGGGTGCCGTGGTATCACAGCTTACAGCAACCTCAAACTTTTGGTCTTAAGTGATTCTCTTGCCTCACCCTCCCAAGCAGCTGGGATTACAGGTGCCTGCCACAACGCCCAGCTATTTTTTGTTTGTAGTTGTCATTGTTTGGCAGGCCCAGGCCTGGATTCAAACCTGCCAGCTCCAGTGTATGTGGTTGGTGCCTTAGTCACTGAGTTACAGGTGCTCAGCCATAACTGTTAATATTGTATGTTTATTTTAACCTATAAGCAAAGTAGATCTGTTAGGACCTTTGTTGATAGAATATTGGCATTGATTTATTTATAACCCACATTTTTCTAATGTGTTAAATCTGCCTCCTCCACTGTTGATCTGGTTTGTAAAAGTGTAGTTGTATAGACTGTCCAGTAAGGCAAAGGATAGGAAGTGGGTGATAAAAATTTGTTAGAGAAATAGTATAACATGGCCTGGGAGGAAGATCCTGTTTTTTGAGTGTATATGCATGTTTGAATATACTTCATCAGGCATAAGATGTTAAATAGATTGGTAGTTTCATTGAGTTTTCCTCATCATAATGTAAATGGATATGATGAATTTTAATACCAAAAATGTTTTCAGGGAGATAAAATTGCCTATTTATTTATTTATTTATTTATTGAGACAGAGTCTCACTATGTTGCCCTCAGTGGAGTGTTGTACTGTCACAGCTCACAGCAACCTCAAACTCTTGGGCTTAAGTGATTAATTCTCTTGCCTCAGCCTCCTAAGTAGTTGAGATTACAGGCACAATGTCCAGCTATTTTTTGTTGCTGTTCTTGTTGCAGTTGTCATTGTTGTTTAGCTGGCCCCTGCTGGGTTCGAATCCCCCAGCTGGGTGTATGTGGCTGGCGCCCTACTCACTGAGCTACAGGTGCCACCCTTAAATTGCTTTTTTATTGAGATATTATGAAATTGTGAAGTGCAATTTAGCTAAAAAGTATTTTGAATGAACCATTATAATCACCCCAAACTAAAGAAAAGCAAATGTCTTTCAGTGAAAAAAAGTTAAGTTACTTTTAAGGATCTGGAATTGTAAACACAGAGGATTTCACTCATATGTGGGATTATGTTTGCTTTTATAAAGAAGTTTCCAGATCAAATAATTTATTATTGAAGATGCAATAAATTAATCTGGGATTAACAAAAGCAGTTATTGCATATTGTTCACAAAGCTATCAGTCATGATCCTACCAAGAGAATGAATGATATTTAGGCTACAAGACAAACTCAAAGTGTCCATCACTTAGATTGTTTTGGATTTGTAGCAGGTTGAACCTCTAGCTATTCAGAGAGGAAGTGGGGCCCGATGAACTAGTCAGGACTTCGGTCTGCACTTATGATCCAGAAATAAAGAGGAATTCATATTTGTAGCACTGTGCCTTAAAGAAACCACAGATTTGAACTGAATTGATATTGAATTACTTGGACCTGGCTGGAAATTTGTAACTGGGGAAAAAAATTGTTAAAAGCTTGTTTCCCATAAGGTAGAGCACCGTTGTGACGTACAAGAATATTTTGGGCGCATGGCAATATGAATGGCCAGTAAGGTGACATGCTTTGCTCAGATAAGACTAGATAGATGGTGTTTAATGTATTGGCACATTTAACTAGATTAGATAAGGGCTGATATTTCTTATTGGGGTAATCATAACTATGTGTTTCATTCAATTATTAATTAAAAAACACTTAGCATTACTGTATACTAGTTCCTGTGTTAAGATTTGGGGATATAAAGATGAATGGGACCCAGGGCTCCTGATCTGGTGGGGAGACTCACATGAAAGATTTCTGGGTTGATGTTGCTGCTACCATTCATTGAGCAAAGGATTTAGGGAAGAAGATTAAGCTTTGGAGGGCAATTAATTCCATTTTGGAGATGTAGAGTTAATCTTATAGCATTTAAGAAAAGATACCCAATGGGCAGTTGGAATTATATTTATATTTCAGGGGGAAAGTCCAAATGGGTAGTCTAAATTTGGAAATCATTGTTTACAGATGTTAACTGAAGTCATTGAAACTGATAAAGTTACACAGATTTTGTACAGCAAGGAGGAGAGAAAGATTAGAGCTGAAACCCTAGAGAATCCTTCCAGTTCAGCAGTGACATCTGATGAATGCTATTGTCTGAATACAAATTGCTGTCACATTGCTGAATTTACATTTGAAAAGCATGAATAAACTTGCAGAGCACATTCAAAAGGAAATGATCACAGCAAATACAGACACAGGACGTTTTGAAAGTAAAAATTTAAAATTTAGGCCAGCAATAAAATCCAAAGTATCTTGAGACTCCAAGAGGAAGTCCAGGTATTAACTATATTAAGGGAGTAAAATGGATAAGGTGGTCAGTTTCTGAACCCAAAGTAACACTAATAACTTTAATTGTTTTTATGGGAATTATGGAGCATAATGTTTGAAGTTGAAACTGTCTGGAATACATGGTTGATATCAGTATGGAATAATCAAGTAAAAAAAAAAAGGACAGTTCAAACATTAAAAAGGAGGAAAATGAAGAGGTTGTCTGGGGTTCGTGTTTGTTGATATCCTTGACCGAGATTGGTTCAATTAATAAACTGAATTGTTTGTTATCTATTGCCATGTAACAAACTTCCTCAAACCTTAGTGGTTTAAAAAAATAATATTTATTGCTTCTCAGGGACTCTGTGGATTGGCAGGGCTCACCTGGGTAGATCTTCTAGATGTGGTGTTGGATGTATTCAGCTGGGAGCAGGTGGGGTTGGGATGTCCAAAATTGCACATGTACACATCTGGCCTCAGCTGGAACAGCTTAGGGACTGGTTGGACTTCTCTCTTTTCATTTGCTGGCCTAGCCTGAGCTTTTTAACCTCTTATCTGATTCCAGAAACACAAAAGTTGTAACTACAAGTGTTCTTAAGGTCTTGTAGCTCTTAGCCTTGTTTGATTGGCCAAAGCAAGTCACAGGTCCAGTCTAAAAGAAAATAGGTTCCATGTCTTTTTTTTTTGGAGATCTTATTTTATTTTATTCTTTGAATTTTTAAATTTCTTTCACTTTTTATTTCAAATTAATATGAGGGCACAAATTTTTAGGTTACATTGCTCTCACTTTCAAGTTGTCTGAGAGCCCCTGACCCAGGGCGGCATGCTGAATACCCTGGCATTGTGCACATTAGGTGAGATCCCACCAAATGCCCTCTCTCCTCCCACCAATTTCTCTCCCCTTTCCCCTTCCCCTCTCCCTCCTCACTCCTTCTCCTTGCTAGACTATAGTTGTGTTTTATCATTCGTATGAGTGTGTGTTTATATTTTGGTTTCATATTAGTATTGAGTACATTGGATACTTTTTTTTCATTCTTGAGATATTTTACTAAGAAGAATGAAGTTCCGCCTCTTGAGGGGAGAAGTGTGTGTACAGGGAAGGAAGGTTTGTTGGTGGCCACCTTTGGAAATAATCTACCATGAGAGATGATTTTCATTTTCTACTGGCCTGCAAGTGCTATGTTTTTTTTTCCTGGGGAACACTGAGTAGGATACTATACTTGGTTTTCACTTTGAGGTGAATACTAAGAGTTCTTTGGCATTGAAGCTCCTATAACTTTCTAATATATTTTGCTGATGAAGTCTACTGAAAGGGAAGTCCATAAACATATTTAGGGTCTCCTTAAAAGAGACCTTTGCACTAGTGGTTACCTAAGTTTCTACTTTTCCTGCTTCTTATGTCTGCGGGTTTTCTTTTAGAATCTTAGTTTTCTAATCAAGTTGTAGAATTTCACAGTATAACAATTCCGTAAGTACATCTTTTCCAGTTACATGTATATGAGTGCTGGGAGGGCTGAGGGCAGAGGAAGAGAAGTCTTTTGATAGAATTATTTCAAGGGTGGCAGAGCAGCTGGTTTGAGGGACTTGATCTGGGCCTGGCTGTATCATTCATTGGGTGCTCAAGAGTGATGGTCACCACTGCCTGCTTTAGGAACCTGGAACTGAGCAACAGGTCCCAAGTAGATAAGGGAGGTTTGAAAATGAACAAGATTGGTTTTGTGAACCCAGTGCCATTTTTTTCTGGGTGCTGAAAGGCAGAGTTTGGTGATCATCTAGCTTAGGGGCAGATGAGAAATTGGGAAGAATGGCTGGGTGCCAGATGAAAGCATGACATTTATACATTCCCAGTCTTTGGTCATTCCCTGCTTACAATGGAGTGTTCAGGAATGGCCCAGATTAATGAGGGAATAGGGTGGGGGGTGAGAGAGAGAGAGAATGACAATAGTGGTTTGTGGCAAAGACTTTGATATTTTGGAAGTGACATACAAGATGATTTGTGGAAGAGAAATAATCAAGGGACAAGGTGGTGGCATTGTATAGCATGCGTGAGAAAGTAACCTCTCTGGTAGGATAGGGAAAACTCCTTGGAATTTTGGGATGCCTGAGAGTTGGAGAGGAAAGAGGATTTTAGCGAGAGTCATGTGCTCTGTGTAACTGGATCCTGTATGCAGGGATTGGAACTCCTGTTTGGATGGTGCTTCTTTAGCAGTAATGGCCTCTGTCAGGCTTACTGCTTCGATGACGTTATCTATCTTAGGGGATTTTGGACCTCAAATCTTAACTTGGGAAAATTCACTCTTTTTGTGCTATTCTTATCTTCTTGCTTTATTTCTCTTGGTGGTTTATAATGTAATTTTGGAAAATGTCAGTCTGCCTCTACCCTGCCATGGAAACACAAAGAAAATGATTTCCTCTGAGTTGTTCAGCTAGAATATGAGAGAAAGAATATCTTCGGGGAAGTCAAAGAGGCCATGAAAATGTGAGAAGAGAAAGGTGAATACATAGCTCAAGGGTGAGAGGGTTAGTCCTTACTGCAGCTATCACTCTGCTGCTGTTAAATTCTAGACAAGAGCTTTCCTGTGCCATTTTTTCTGCCTGGGTTTATCTGAGTGCTTTCTTATAGCAATCAATGGTTCTCAGTTGCAGCAGGGGAGGCCACTTATAGCTGGGAAGCATTCCATGTCTGATACTGATACCCTGCTCTTTCTCTCCCTTCACACCCAATTGACGAGGCTTGCACCAAGGGTTCTCCACCTGCTACAGTATAGTGTTTATTTCTTCTATTTTTATTGAGACAGAGTCTGGCTCTGTCATCCTGGGTAGAGTGCCTTGTTGTTGTCACAGCTCACCATAACATCAACCTCTTGGGTTCAAGCGATCCTCCTGCCTCAGCCTCCAGACTAACCTGGACAACAGATGCCCACTGTAAGCCCAGCTAGTTTTTCTATTTTCAGACTGCCATGCAAGGGGGAAGGGTGGACCGGGAGTTCGGACTAGTGGGGGAAAATACCTGTTCAATTTTAGGCCTGGTGGGGTGGTATGTAGGTACATAAGTGGTACCTCCCTGGAGAAAGAGACCTGGAGTTAGTGGCTCTCTCCAGCGAGGTAAAATGAGAGGTCTCTGTAGCCTGCTTGTTCGCAGATAGCCTCCTGCTTGGGGGAGGGGTCTCCCAGTTGATAGGCTTTGTACCTGAAATTTGTTTTCTTGAATGCTCTTCCTTGGAGTTACAGCTTGCTGAACTTCTTTCTTGGTTCAGCTCCCCACCTTTGGCTTCTTAGAGTCTGATTCCATCCAGCTTTTCTTCCTCTGCTCAGGAGCCTCTGCTGAGGGTTGCTACCGGTCAGCCATCTTCCTAGAATTCTTTATATTCATGTAGAAGATCTCATCTGACTTTCTAGCAAAGCATTCTAAAGGTCAGAAGTCATAAAATCAACAGTCAGCAGAGCTATGCTCCTTCTGGAGGTCATAGGAGAGAATCTGATTCAGTTTTTCTATATTTAGTTGAGACAGGGTTGCTCTTGCTCAGGCTGGTCTCAAATTTCTGAGCTCCAGGGATTCTCCTGCCTTGGCCTCCCAGAGTGCTAGGATTATGTGTGTGAGCCTCTGAGTAGGGCCTACAGCATAACATTGAAACTGTTGAATTGAACATTCATGGACTTTCTTGATGTGGCTTCTTAGACCATCCCTCCATCTTGTCCCCCAGCTGAACTGCACAGTTTCCCAGACCTCAGGGTCACCTCACACCTCACACTCCTCAGTTCTATGCTTGGCACTAGTGTACTGGACTCCCCTTCATATGCCTGCTTCCTAAGGGGTTCCCAGTCTTCAAGGCCCCACTCTGATTTTATGGAACCTTCCATAAATGCTCCAGCTTCATTGATTGGCCTTCGTATCTGGAATGGGAGTTCGGTGTGGCCAGCAGTGGAGAGAGAAGGCTGTGAATGTAGGGACATAAACAGGTTATTTGTATGGAAATCTGTTGACAGTTTCCTGCATAGTTGAGTTAACCTAATGACATCAGTGCTTTGACATAGGTTCTCAGTGGTATGAACAACTTTTTTCCTCCAAAAGTTTTCTGAAATCCCCTCTGCCTTCCTTCCATAACATTTCAAATTTCTTGATGAAGGAAACATTGTGCGAAATGAGCACGTGGATACCACAATCAAGAAGTGATGTATCACTGCAAATTTGAAAATGATGGAGATTGGATGGGGATAAAGAGAAGGTAGAAAAGGTATCTCATTGAGATAACAGGATCAGCTCAGTGCCTGTAGTTCAATGGTTAGGGTGCTGGCCACATATTCCGAGGATGGTAGGTTTGAACCCAGCCTGGGCCTGCTAAATAACAATGAGAACTGCAACAAAAAAATAGCTGGGTGTTGTGGTGGGTACCTGTAGTCCCACCTACTTGAGAGGCTGAGGCAAGAGAATTGCTTAAGCCCAAAGAGTTTGAGGTTGCTGTGAGCTGTGACGCCATAGTACTTTACTGAGGACGAGTGAGATTACTGTCTCCAAAAAAAAAAAAAAAAAAAAAAAAGATAACAGAGGATCATCAAATACTCAGACAGGACAGTGAGTGGAATCATATAGGTAAGAGTGAGTAATGTTTAAGAGGTCATTCTTAGTAACTTTTTACTCAAATAATATTATAATAAATATTCAAATAGCTACACAGTATCTCCCCCATCATTCCCCTTCTGGTCATTCAGGTTGTTGTTAGAATTTTCATTAGTGAAAAGAAGACTGTGGTAGATATCCTTACTCATGTCTATTTGTATGTTCTTTCCCCCCCATCACTCTCTGAGTCAATGAATACAAACAAGCTCTTTAGGATTTCATTAGGTCCACACCTGCTTATAAAAACGATTGCCATAGCTTCATAAATCCATAAATACTGCAATTGGTCAACAGAAGTTGCAAACTTTACTGATTGATAAGGTTTTATCACACAGAGTCATCTCTTTATAAATCTACTAAGTGTTCTAGCATTTTGAAAGTGTGCCAGACTTATTTTAAGATGTCAACTTGAAACTACGGGGCTAAATCAGGAGAAGGTGTGGAAGAAAATGAGAAATAGCTGAGTAGGTGGAAAAAGAGTCACAATGAGAGAATGAGGTAGACAAAGGGCAATGGGTAATAGTAATAAGTAAATATCAAAAGCAAATAAGTTAAGATATGCCTAACGATTATGTGAGAGCTAGAGCAGGCAACGTGAAAGTAAAGGATCCAATGATTTGTTAAGGGTTGCGTGGTCAAGTTAACTGGAAAATATGACAACAGTTTGCTCTATGAGCTTAAGTCATAAAGACAAAGGTCGAAGATGAAATCTGTGTTTAAAATTCCCATCAGCTCCATGACTAACAGGATGAGTGATCAAATGAACCACGTTGGGCGGCTGAACAGCTTTACTTGTCAAAACCTTTAGCCACGAACCTTTCTTAACAACGAGACAGTCACATTCAGCAAGCTACTTTGCCCAAAGTAAAATCAGTCCAAGTTGGCCACTTATTAACTGAAACAAGTTATTAACTGAAACTGAAACTTGACCCTTCTCACAGTTGTAGGACAAAAGTCATGGAAAATGAATGAAAGCTTACTGGACAGTTTATGAGTCCAATAACCTGTGGTTCTGCAATACATGATATATAAAATGTCCTGGACTCTTGGCTCTGGTATTTAAAGCATGAAGAGATCAGACTGGGGTGGTCAGACGTATTGATTTGTTTAACATCATTTCAGAATTTCTGGAACCATCAGATAAATGCAACTTCTTTACATATAATATTATCAACAGTATATATTTTTTATAATTGTAAAAGTATTATGTGATAATTCAAAGAAGATGAATGACATTAGGAAACTGTAAAGAGTCAGGATCCTTCTTTATTCCCTCCCCTATTAATCCAGTTATCTGGGCCATTTTTAAGTGTGTTTTTCCTGTCTTCAGAAATGCATTTTTAGAACAGAACTGAGATAATATAACAGACAACAGACAAGACCTATATTCCCTTTAAAGTTATTTTAATTAACGCAGCCATATGTTTTGAAAACCACGATGTAAACCAAAGAAATGGAATCTTTGATAAAATTGGGCTAAATAAATAAAAAAATAAAATAGGTTAGTAACTTCTTGTTTTCTCTAATCATGAAATTATTCCTTTCCTTCCTTGTCCTTCTTTTTTTCTTTTCTTTTTTGAGACAGGGTCTCACTCTGTCACCTGGGCTAGAGTGCAGTGGTGTCATCATAGCTCACAGCAGCCTCGGACTCCTGGACTCCAGTGGTCCTTCTGCTTCAGCCTTCTGAGTAGCTAGCATACAGGTACTCAACCACCATGCCTGGCTAAGTTTTCTATTTTTCATAGAGACTGGGTTTTGCTCTTACTCAGGTTGGTCTGGAACTCCTGACTTTAAGCAGTCCTCCCACCTCGGTCTCCTAAAGTGCTTGCTAGGATTATAGTCGTGAGCCACTGTGCCCTGCCTGGTCCTGCTTTTTAAGCTGCGAAAATTCTTGGATCCTGGTCTCTTCCCTCCCAAATCTCTTTCTCCTTGAATGTGCCTATCTGTGGTTTTTTTTTTTTTTTTTGTTTGTTTGTTTGTTTTTCCAAATTAATATGAAGGTACATTTTTTAAGTTACTTTCCTCTCACTTCCAGGGTAAAGTTCCATTTGTAGAAGAGCCTCTCACCCAGGGGGGCATGTTATACACCCTCACAAATGTGCACATTAGGTGAGATCCCACCTCAAGCCCTTCCTCCTCTGTCAAATGTCCTCATTTTCCCCCCTCCTGCTTCCCTGTACCCAAGTGTTTTGTTCTTGTGAGCATGTAATTGTTTATAAATTGATTTCAGTGTGGAGTACATTGGATATTTATTTTTCTATTCTTGTAATACTTTGCTAAGAAGAATGTATTTCAACTTCATCCAGGTAAATGTAAAAGATGTAAAGTCTCCATCTTTTTTAACGGCTGAATAATATTCCATGGTATACGTACAGCAAAGTCTATTGATCCATTCATGGGTTGATGGGCACTTAGGTTCCTTCCACAACTTGGCAATTATGAATTGAGCCACAATAAACATTCTAGTGTAAATGTCTTTGTGGTAAAAGGATTTTTGTCCTTCTGGGTAGATACCTAGTAATGGGATTGCAGGGTTAAGTGGAAGGTCTATTTTTAAATATTTGAGGATTCTCCATACTTTTCTCCAAAAGGCTGTATTAGTTTCCAGTCCCACCAGCAGTGTATTAAAAATGGTCCAAAAGGGATTGCGGTGATAACTTTTGTTTGAAATCTTGTTTGAAAGCATCCAAAATTTTAAGTAGATGTCTGTTCCTCAAAGTTAACTGTCCCATGCTTGATCTGATATTTAGGACAGGGTAAGCAGATCTTGTCCTGCCCTTAGCCTAAGACAACCCCCCACCCCCATTTTCTCTGCGCCCTGGACTCCAGTATCGGTTCCTCTGAGGCCATGAAATTGAGAGCAAGTGTTTATTAGTTTTTGATGAGGGTGCAGAGGATTCCAGAAGCTTTGAGGGTTTGCTTTTCTTCTTAGCCCTGTAGGGTCAGGCTTTGATCCAGAAATTGGGCTGCATTTTCCCCAATGTTTTCATTTGTTTTTGAGGCATAGTTTAATAAAAAATTAAATACAATTATCAAAGCTTATTTTGCTTACTGCTGTGACTGAGCACACCTAACAATTCTGCAAAAATCAGCATTACATGTATACTGTATATCTAATGCTGTATAATATACGTCTAAGACATATAACATTGGTGGGGATAAGAAATTATAAGGTTTTCTCTAAAAGTATCAACTCAGTGCTTTTTCTTTTAATAGTCCATTTTTCTGTCATTTTTTTTCCTATTTAATTCTGTGAAATATTTTTTTTGGAGACAGTCTCACTAGTCGCCTTGGGTAGAGTGCCATCACTTCACAGCTCAAACTCTTGGGCTTAAGTCATCCTCTTGCCTCAGCCTCCCGAGTAGCTGGGACTACAGGTGCCTGCCACAACACCTGGCTATTTTATTTGTTGTTGTTGTAGTTGTCATTGTTGTTTAGCTGGCCCTAGTCAGATTAGAACCCGCTAATCCTCGTGTTTATGGCCGGCAACCTAACCACTGAGCTATGGACACCGAGCCTACTTGAAAGATTTTAATAATTGCTTTTATAAACATACTATAATAATTGTCATAATTACTATTGTACCATTTTACTCTTTCCTTAAAAATATATACATAGGGTGACAAAAATATCTATACCTTTTAAGAAAGGAAAAAGACTGTATTAAAATTCTAATACTCAAAATACCCTAATGACAAAAGATGTATATAAGTCATATTGAGCACCTCTTGTAATTGTAAAGTCAAACATGACTTTAATTTTATAAATTTAATAGTTTTTCTCTTTCTAAAAATGTGTATGTATTTTTTTGCACCCTCTGTATTTGTATGTCTTTGGTGAAATGTCTATTCAAATCCTTTGCCCTTTTTTTTTTTTTTTTTTGAGACAGAGCCTCAAGCTGTTGCCCTGGGTAGAGTTCCTTGACGTAACAGCTCACAGCAACCTCCAGCTCCTGGGCTTAAGCGATTCTCCTTCCTCAGCCTCCAAGTATCTGGGATTACAGGCGCTATTATTATTATTTTTTTTTTTTTGCAGTTTTTGGCTGGAGCTGGGTTTGAACCCACCACCTCCAGTATATGGGGCCAGCACCCTACTCCTTGAGCCACAGGAGCCGCCCAACCCGGATATTCTTTGGTTGTAGTTTTGGCAGGCCCAGGCTAGATACGAACCCGCTAACTTTGATGTATGTGGCTGGCGCCTTAGCTGCTTGAGCTACAGGCACCGAGCCTTTTCTTTCTTTCTTTCTTTCTTTCTTTCTTTCTTTCTTTCTTTCTTTCTTTCTTTCTTTCTTTCTTTCTTTCTTTCCTTCCTTCCTTCCTTCCTTCCTTCCTTCCTTCCTTCCTTCCTTCCTTCCTTCCTTCCTTCCTTCC
>CAUYPK010088047.1:0-41461 GCA_963574355.1 Loris lydekkerianus | reverse complement strand
CAGTAGGTTAAATGCTGATACCCTCACATCAGATACAGCTGAAGCTCTGTTTGGACATACAGATGATGATGAGGAGGAATCCAGTTTTGAAGGATTTTAACCTTTGTGATTTAGCTTGATTACCTGTTAAGCTAAGTGCACCAAATCAAATAACCTGTATGACCTGAGTATAAGCCGAGTTCAGGTTTTCTGGCACAAATTTTCAGCACAAAAGCTCGGCTTATACTCAAGTATATAGGTAGTCTGAGCAATATGATATACTATAACACCATAATAACAGCAAACTTTAACATTCCTCTTACAGAGCTGGAAAGATCCTCTAAACAGAAATTAAACAAAGATATAAGGCACTCAAATGAGACCCTAGAATAACTGTGCTTGATAGACATATGTAGAACACCATCCCAAAGCTAAAGAATACACATCAGCCCCAGGAATCACACCCTCTCCTTAGACTTAGCCAAGAAGAAATAGATATCCTGAACAGACCAATTACAAGCACTGAGATCAAAGAAACAATAAAAAAAATCTTTCACCAGAAAAATTCCCTGGGGTGGCACCTGTGGCTCAGTGAATAGGGCACTGGCCCCATGTACCAAGGGTGATAGGTTCAAACCCGGCCCTGGCCAAACTGCAACAACAACAACAACAAAAAAAAAAAATAGCAGGGCATTGTGACAGGTGCCTGCTGTCCCAGCTACTTCGTAGGCTGAGGGAAGAGAATTACCTAAGCCCAAGAGCTGGAGATTGCTGTGAGCTGTGATGCCACAGCACTCTCCTGAGGGTGAAAAGGTGAGAATCTGTCTTAAAAAATTTTTTTTTAAATGCCCTGGTCTGGATGGCTTCACACCAGAATTCTATCAAATCTTCAAAGAAGAGCTTATTCCTATACTGAAGAAATTATTCCAAAAAATTGAGGAGGAAGGAATCTTCCCCCAACATGTTCTACAGAGAGAACACCACCTTGATACCCAAACCAGGAAAAGACCCAACTAAAAAGGAGAACATCAGACCAATTTCACTAAAAAATTTAGATGCAAAAAGTTTTCAACAAAATCTTAGCCAATAGATTACAGCTTATCACTGAAATAGTCATACATCATGATCAAGTGGGTTTCATCCCAGGGATGCAAGGCTGGTTAATGCAAGTCCATAAACAGTATTCACAATATTAAGAGAAGAAAAAACAAAGACCACATGATCCTCTCAGTGAATGCATAAAAAACATTTGATAAAATCCAGCATCCTTTTCTAATTAGAACACTAAAGAGTATAGGCAAAGGTGACACATTTCTTTTTTTTTTTCTTTCTTTTTTTTTTTGTTTTAATTAAATCATAGCTGCATACATTGATATGATCATGGGGCACCATACACTACCTTCACAGACCGTTTGACACATTTTCATCACAATGGTTAACATAGCCTTCCTGGCATTTTCTTAGTTACTGTACCAAGACATTTACATTCCACATTTAATAAGTTTCACGTATACCCTTGTAAGATGCACTGCAGGTGTAATCCCACCAGTACCCCTCCCTCCACCAACCCCCCCCTTCCTTTACCTTTCCCCCTCCCCCTATTATTAGGTTGTAACTGGATTATAGCTTTCATGTGAAAGCCCTAAATTAGTTCTATGGTAGGAGTGAGTACATAGGGTACTTTTTCTTCCATTCTTGAGATACTTTACTAAGAAGAATATTTTTCCAGCTCCATTCATGTAAACATAAAAGAGGTAAAGTCTCTTTGTGATTTTATGCTACAAAAATTACATAGTAGGATTGCTTTTCCATGACTTTGCACTTTGCATTTCTCAGTACCTTACAAAAACCCATGATATATTTGCACATATTTTTACAAAGGAGGCTTCTTTAATTATTTCCAGTATCTAGGCCAGCTGACCTTAATGGGTGAGTAATAAATGTTAAAAAATAGTTGCAGCTCATGTGCAGCATCTCATGTGGTTAGAACTGAGTATCACTGAGGTGAGGTGGAAGGTGCTTCATCATTAAAAATCTTCCTTCAGAAACTGCACAATGACAGCCAGAAGTTCCCCGCCCCCCACATGTATATTTGAATGTTCAGAAAAGATAAGATAGCCTGAAGAAGAACAGATGTGTTAGAAGTGTGAAATGGATTAACATCAAAGCCCCCTGGGAAAAATCTGAAACATGAAATGCGGGCTCCTGACTGACAAGAGCTATTCAGAGAATTCAAAGCCTGGCAGTGCATTTCAGGCTGTATCTCTTCCTGAGCTGTGAGAAGCCTGTGTGGCAGGTAAAGATGCTGGGGAAAAAAATCCCTCTCTGAAATTTGGGGAAATGTAGCCTCCCTGTGTGCTAATGTGCAGGATATGGTAAAGGCAAGGCATTTTTTTTTTTTTTAATATCATGAAAAGACCCAGTCTATTCCATATATATGCAGATAAATAAGCTGCTGATGTCTATGATATGAAGGGTAGTGAGAAGAATTTCTTGCATAAAATCCTATTTATTCATCACATGCCTCAAAGGTTCAGTACTTATGACTAATTCCTCTGGTCTTTGTAGGCTTGAAACATAAGTACCCCACATTCCTTGTCATTCTAACATGACCTCATGGATGTAGAGATTCATTCAAATCTAGTTATTCATTTACATTATTTAAAGGTACACAGTAAAAGCCCAGGGACAAGAAATTGCTTTATCTTTTATAACAGTATCAAATAAGTTGCATTTGAATTATAATATTTTTTGAAATATTTTGTTTTAAACACATAAACCTGATTCTTTTATAGCATTGACAGGCAAATTTAGTGATGGCTTAGATTTGAAAATCTTGAATACTATTTGAATAAGTATAAATAAAAGAAGACAGAAAATAGGAGACAGGACTTCGGAGTAGAGTGACAATTCTAATGAAATGGTGTGCTCTACCCAATACTGTAGACCCTAAATCTGGCCTATCATGTCACTTTATGATTGTTTTTAATAGCAACACAAAAGACCATTAGGTTGTGACTGCAAAGTAGTAGAACTTGGATTCTTCTTTTCAAAAACTTACAGGTTCACACCTGTGAAACCATTTTGGGAGGCTGAGACAGGAGGATTGATCACTTGAGGCCAACCATACAAGACCAGCCTGAGACCCTGTATATACAAAAATAAACATAGCTAGGTGTGGTGGTATGTATCTGTAGTTTTAGCTATTTGGGAGATTGAAACCTGAGAATCAGTCCATCTGTCACTTAACTCTGCTGTCTATACAAATGTACATTCAAAATTGTGATAAGACCTTCTTTATGAAGGTTGGTTTACATTTTGAGAAAAATCAAAAGACTTTGGAATCACATCTGACTAATAAGGTAATTTTACTTTAAATAAGTTAACTCCAAAAGTAATCTGTTGTCTTTCCACAAAGTTGTGAGGTAGTCAAAAATACCTGTTCACCTCTAAGAATCAGAATTATCCCAACTCATCTCTTTTCAGACTCTTTTATATTCACTAAGAAAAATACAACTCTGGTCCACACTTTTACATACAATTTTTTATTAAATCATAGCTGTATACATTAATGTATTTATGGGGTACAATGCACTGGTTTTATATACAGCTTGAAATACAACAAACTGGTTAACATAGCCTTCACTGCACTTTCTTAATTACTGTGTTAAGACATTTATATTCTACACTTAGATTTAGCATGTACCTTTGTAGAATGCACCATAGGTATGGTCCCATGAATTGCCCTCCCTTCACCCACTTTCCCCTCCCCCCTCTTCTGCCTTCATTTGGAAATATTAATTCGTTAAATGACTGAATCAATAAACATTTACTAAGAGCCTAGGATTTTCTGGGCAATGTGGGAATACAAAGAGGAGGAAAAGTGTGTGATCATAATTGATGAAACTCACACCATGTCATTATTTATCAAAAATAGCCAAGTTGCACTCGTTATATTCTACCTTTTTGTTGGCTGTATTACCGTATATACTTGAATATAAGCCGAGTTTTTTCCGGCACAAAATTTGTGCCGAAAAATCCGAACTCGGCACAAATTTTGTGCCAAAAAAACTCAGCTTATACTTGAGTATATATGGTATTTTATTTTATATGATTTATCTTTCTGCAAAGTTTTAATTACATTGAAGTAAATATAGTGTGGTCGCTAATGGTTTTGCCATGGTGACATTTATGTGGCACGCCTTTTTGAACAGTACCCATTCTCTTGATGTCTACGATATCATGCTCTTGAAGATTCGCATATAGGAGGCCATGTATGTGTCCGCAGAGTCAGGTCCATATGGGTTTAAACCCACAGTTGCTCATTTTTAATAGCTTTGGCAATATTTACCAATGTCTTCGTTGTTCCATTGGCGTTGTCTCCAATACTCATTTTCAACAACTGCAAAATGGGAAAAAAAAAAAAAAAAAAAACATGATTGCTTCATTTACGTTTTAATTCAGCTAAGGCAATAGGCATAAAGAGCTTAGCATGGTAGTTGGACAAAGATACTCAATAATGTTATTGTGACATTATGTCTCCCTCATTCAGGCTATTGGAGGCCTTGGGCACTACATAAGGAGGTCAATACCTAGGGCATTGATTAATTTTAATTCATCTATAACCAAAATTTTGTAATGTATTGTCATAGAAAATCTGCTTAACCACTTACAAAGTATGTAAATCTGGCTCCACATGTGGTTTTCAATGTGATGTCATCTGAGATTCATGAAGAAACACAGGGCCTTATGTCCATTGTTCTGTATTTGTTTCCTGGAAATCTCCTGATAATTATATATACTTTTAAGGTAAACATTTTCTTTCATTTCATTCCACTTTTTTTATAGTAGCCTTTTATTTTTAATACCTATTATGTTATGAATTTATAGGGAAAGATTTCAGCAGCTCTGGGCGGGGGGCTTTCCATTGAATGTGACAAAGCTTGTTATGACTATTATGCCATGAATTAATGGAGAATAGGTTGCAGCACCTTATGCTCCTGCTCAGCTGGTTCTCTGGGTTATCCTGTGTGCTACACTATATGCCTATTATGCCAGGAATTCATAAGGAATGGCTTCCAGGAGCTCAGGCTCCTTTCCACTGGTTCTCACAAAGTGTGTTTCTCTGGGTAGAGCAGGCTGGTGCTTTAGTTGAACCCAGCTCTCTTTCTTTTTGGCTTCCTACTTTTTATGATCATTTTCCTTCATATGTTTTGGGAAGCTATCTCGGCTCTTAGAGTGCTTAATATGCTCAATATGAACATTAATCCTCTTGGCAAGAATTTTACCCTTAACTTGTTCGCTTACAGCCATACCAATAGCATGTTGGGTAATACTGTAGACTCTTCCAGTTTTGTCATGGTGACATTTGTGTGGCACACCTTTTTGAACAGTACCCATTCCCTTGATGTCTACAACATCACCTTTCTTGAAGATTCACATATATGTGGCCAAAGAAACAACGCCATTTTTTCTAAAAGGCCTAGAGAAGATGTATCTGGTGCCTCTTCTCTTTCCCTTTGTGTTTGTCATTTTGGTGGATGACATTTGGTGGAAGAGGGCATCTCTGGCTGAAAGGCAAGTCCACTTTTTAAATGTAGATATCACCAAGAAATGGGTAACTTACTAATTTATTAACTTAGTTTACCAAAGTAACAATTTACATTAAAAATAATCATTCATAAATTCCTCAGCACAGAAATGATTTAATTCATCTTTCTATTCACAAAACAAAGAAAAGTTCTTGGTTATTCACTCTTCACACTTATTCAAATGGATCAATCTTTAAATCTATGCTTAAATAAGGAGGACTGTTCTTTCATAAGCATGTTAGTGTGTATTAAGTTTCAAGTTTTGTTGGTACAGGACAATTGGCATGTAGGGGTTACTGAACTATTAGGTTAGAGTTCAAATGAGTAAAGCAGACAACAATGAAAAATACTTTTCCTGTCTCACAGTTTTCGAATTATTATCATTACGACATCAAACAGCTATTTGGTCAGATCTTACTAAAGGTCTGGCACAATCTGCAGAGGAAAACTTAGGACTCCCTTATGAAGTCCACTTCTGGGCCAGAAAGGTTCTTTCCACTGGAGGCATTATTGTGGCCCAGAAAAACCTCTAATGGGGCTTCAACTGTTTATTTCTTCCAGGAGAAACCAAACAGCAACAACAAAAACATTAAACAGAAAAACAAGAAACCAATAAAAATAAATTATTATGTAAGTATAGATATTATCTCAGGGTAAAATCTGCAGAGAATACTCGATCTTAAATTTTATTGCAAAACCTCTCAAAGAAAAAGAAAAGAAATGCATATAGCATAGGTATTTATGTGTCAGTAAAAATTGTATTTTGGCAAAATTACAATAAAAACATTTCCTCTTTGACTAGGCTTGGTGTCTGCTTGAGGCTATTGTGCGATGTTTACCTAGTATCTTCTGAATTGTTCATGAATTTTCCACCAAATTATTCTTTATATGGAAAAGTATCTTTTACAGATGCAAAAGCTGAAATTATAAATGTGTGGTGTGCTGTACACAGCTGGAATAGATTGGGATTTGAGGAGAAATGTCTTTGTCTCTAACTAAGAAGAGGGAAAGGGAGGAAGAACATAATGCAAGCTCTATGGATTTAAACCACTAAATTTTTTTTGATACAGAGTTTACAGAGCAGGAATTTACCGCTGATGTTTGAATACATTAAATCAAAAAACATAGATCTATTAATATTCTGCCTATAATGGAGTTATTATTGAATTGATAAAAGCAAGAGATGAGAGTAAAGGCAGTGCCAGAGATTAATTGGTAACAACTTGAGCCAGAATATAAGAACCAAATCCTTCTATCAGGATAGAAGTTTGAAAGATTAGAAAGTGTCAATAAGAGTCTGGAAGGAAACTCAAGTAATTAGGTATCAACATCAGAGAAATAACATATAACTAATGGGCAAATATTCTAGCACCTAGCTAGAGAAAATAATTTGGAAAGTTTGGTGAGAGGTAATGAATAGATATTTAAATAGGTATATAGTTGGAATCAGAAAGGTCCAAAGATAGAAAAGGATACTAGAACTCTACCATGAGGTGGTAAAACTGAGCAGAAAGACTAATGATTTAATGAAGTCTCCAGGCTGGGGACCTACCATTTCCAATATGTCATCTTCTTATGGACCTATTTGCAATGAATTCAGTCTCGTGGTATGTATTCAAGATTGTTAGAGATCCATAGTACTTTGGTCATAAAAAGTGTCTCATAACAACTTTCTAGAAAATAATTTTAATGTGAGGCTCTGTTTCCAAAGTAACTATCAATAAGTTCATAGAACTATGACTTTTATTTTTTTAAAGCATACATATTTTCATTTTTATGCATATTACATATTTGTCATTATTTTTTTTTCCATTCAGCTTAAGAATATATCCACAAAACAGAGTTTGTGTCTGTGAGAGGAGCAGGTGGACAGATATAAAGGGAGTATTGTTAATGGATGTGACTTGAAAAGCAGCAACGGGAGCTAGTACAGGTGAACAGAACAATAATGAACAATGTTGATTTTGTTCAATTTACTTTGCTTTAAAAAGCAAGGAAGCGTGTAAAACTGCTTAGAAAGTCTCTCATACAACATGGTTTTGTTGGGTGATGGGGTTGGAGAAGCCATCCACAAGCTTCAATTATCTGAGAAAATCACTTGGGTGTAACATTTCATTTCCAGGTGGTTCTGAATGCAAGACAGATGATAAGATAGAGTTCTAATGGGAGAAATACAAAAACTCTTAGCATTATTAGAAAAACACAGGTGTGACATCACTAGAACAATTTCCTTAATGTAGAATTTCTGGTAAAAAGGAAAAAGAATAATAAAAAGGGTTACGACAATTTCTGTTTCTGTAATCTTCCTTCAGTTTCCAGCCAAATAACTGAAACGCTAGAAGACGTCTCTACAAAAGTAGCTGTTCAGCAGGGATTCACTTAAGACTTGGATATTGGAGGCTTTATCTGTTTATTTGATGATTGAAATTTTCTGCCCATTATTGATTCCTGCCACTCTTATGAAATACTTAAGTATCTGACACAAATTGGGTTTATAAAATAGACTATACTTTTTTTACATTAGCTGGCACTTCATATATTGTCTAAAATTTGTCATAAGCTTTGCAGCATTTCCATAGGAGTAGCACCCAGTTAGGGATTGTATCCCCAGTTGCATCCAGCCCATTCTGCCACAAAAGAAATTGATGGTGGCTGCTTATCTTATCTTTTCCTCCGTTTATTATCATAGAGTTATCCCTTCTCCTTACTTTTGAATAAATAATTTTCTTTAATACTCCTTGACCTAATAAGGAATGATTCTGTTTCTTTCTTTCTTTCTTTCTTTTTTTTTTTTTTTTTTGGTATCTGTTAGGTTATATACATTTCTTTAATATCTGTTAGGTTATATGCATACACATCTATTTGAAGAAATCACTAGAAAAAATTATAATGTCATAAACAATGTTATTATTGTTACTCAAAAATTTTCATGGCATAGAAAATTAACTTTTATCTCCAAAATGTGGGAAGGAAAAAACTTTGGAATGCCAATGAAACACCAGATTTTTCTGTACAAGATTATATACATTATCTCATTTAACACTCACAGAGACCCTGTGATGTGCTCATAATTTTGATTTTTATAGTTTGGGAAGGAAAAATGCACTGGTAGTATATTAATTACTTTTCAGAACCAGGATAAGAAGTCAATTCACAGAGTTCTGAGGCCCAGTATATTTCAATTACATTGATAAAATTCTGAAATCATAGCATAAATTTACTAAGAAATTTATAAAAGTAATATAATAGGACAATAACCAGACAGCTAGTATTTATCAATATTTACCATGTCATGGGTCCTTTTTAAGTATGATCCCTTTTAATAATTAAAATAATTCCTTGGAAAGTCTGTGTTATTATTCCTATTTTAAAGATAACATAATTGAGGCAATGAGAAGGTAAATAATTTTTTCACGTTTTCATAAATGGCAGACATTTAACCCCACGTCTGACTCCAAAGTTTATAGTCATAATAACTGTGATAAGTGCTTAAATATGTTAAGTGCTTCCACATTCATCATTTTATTTGAGCCTATAAAATTTTATGAGAGGGGTAGAGCAAGCATCGGCTCACTTTACCAGCAATGAAATGGAGGATCAGACTTGCATGGAGCTGATAAGTACCAAGGTAATTTCTTAAGATTGGTTCTTAGAACTCCAACACACACACTTGCTATTATTCCCCTCAATAAGTCCATGATACTCGTATAGTGGGCAGAATACAGCCTGTGACTCTTTGTGGCAGAAGACATAAAGTTTTATGCTGTTCCACAATTAGATATGCATGGTACACTGGACATTCCTTATAAAGTAAAAAAAGATCAAAACAAGTATTTCAATGTCTTGAACCTGTTTTCTCAGCCAATAGTCACCTCACAAATCTATTGTCAGTGGCAAATGAAATCATGTACATGAATATTCACCTCCTGTCTTGGATGGACAAATCAGAAAAGCTTAATACTATTTTAGAATGAAAAAAATGATATTTCTGGCCTTCAGGCAGCATGAAGTCAGTTTATGGGGTAAGAGTATTAGTCATAAAATAATGACTAGAAAAGGACAATGGATGATGTTTTCTGTAGAGGTTTAACAAAAATGAACACGAGTGAGTGATACTATTGTCAGGCCAATGTGGTGAAGAGATGCTGGAATGAATCTTCAAGGATCAACTCTTCAAAAGAGGAATGGAATTACAGATTTATGGAGGGATGTGATTCTCAAGGAACTCTTATGTTTTTTTGAATCAGCTAACTTCAATAACAGTCTCTTGACTACATTCTCCTGTGGCCCCCTCAAAAGTGTTTTAGGCATAGACAGAATAGCTATCCCATGCTTATTTCCTCAAGCCCAATAACTTTTTGGGTTTATTTTTTAGACCTCTAGAAATCCATTGTGAGAACACACAAATTAACTGAAAGCCAAATATTAAGGGAGGAAAATTTTGAACAGAAATAACGAGTAGCCATGGAAGAGAGATTTCACCCTGGTCAGAAGTTCTAGTAAGGTGTTTCTGATAGCTAGGGATAACGGAAGGATATTGAATTCTCCGGGGAAAGGGAAACCAAGGTTCTGTTGTTGGCGATGTAATATCTCCTTTTTCAGTTTACGTTTGAACCTCTTCAACTAAATCTTCTAGGGAGACTTGGTATTCACTGAGGGCACATATGAAACCTGAGTAACAGGGAGTAGTAGACACGGTCTTGGTGAACCCAGGCTTCCCTATCAGACACAAACACTTCCACTATTTGCATATCTCAATCAATCTGTATTTATATTAGTCCTTCATGGATTTGATCTAGGTAATGACAAATTTCATATGTATGACTTTGCTGATGCTTCAAAAACACAGAAGCACAGAAACAGAAGCTATTAGTACCAAAGGATCATAGTCTGTAAGCATGCCAAAGTTTTTCAAGCAAGCTTAAAAGATTTAGACTGAAAGTAGTAGCAACTCTCTGTCTTAGGTCAGCAGGAGCCTGGTCGGCCAGGTAACCATGGTGGATTAAAATTGGTGAGAAGTTAATGCTTCTTGTAGGATGCCTTTAACCAAGGAATAAGGGGAATTTATAGATAAATTCTCTGGTTCTCACCTTCAGAAGAGCACCTCTGGTACAAATGATCTAAGCTGACTCCCAGTGTTGCTAGTAGAAGAGCTCACGTTGCCAACGTAGTAACACACTTAATAACATGTCATTTACTGCCCTCCCCCTTTTTCTGTCTTAATTCTTCATTCTCTTCATGGGGTTTTCCTGGCATTGCTTCCTAAATATTTTCACTTGAACCATCATATCAGGAAAGCATCCTTCTCAAGGTAGAATTTCACAAAGTAAAAGTAAAATACACACCACTGGTTCTTCTTCAAGTCTTGTCACTCTCATCACAATTTCATAGCTAAGGGAAAAAAATACAAACTTTAAAGTCACTTTAAATAACATCTTCATTTCTTCCCCCCAAAAGCCAAGTACAAAGCCCATTAATAGTAATACTTATGCATAATTTTGCACTTTTTAAAGCACTTTCCCATATTTAATCATATTTGATCATTATGAAAACATTGTACAAAATGTAGGGCAAATATTAGCTTGATGGACAATGTGGAGTGGTGAACTGGGAGTCTAGAGACCTGATTCTGTCTGTAATTAGCAGTGCAACCACAGGCAGGGCCTTAACCCTCTCTGGGCCTCAGTATCATGGTAGGAGGAGCTGGTATATAAAATTTCTAAGATTGTTGCAGCTAGTGGCATTTAATGAGATCCAAATGCAGAGATGATGGGTGGGGCTGTGAGTGTGGCATCCCTTCCTAAAGTGGGATAGTGGTCAGCAGCAGAATTAGAGAACTAAGAGTGAAATCAAGATCTGAACATTTTAGAGCAAAGTTGCCTTCTGCAGCACATGCTGCCCAGCATTGATGAAAAGCTCTTCTCTAGCCATTGGGAGCACATTATGTTCTACACGTTATCATCAATCCTGAAAAAGTCCTGTAAGATAGATTTTATTACCAATTTACAGAGGAGAAACCTCAAACTCCAATGTCTATGTCATTTGGTTTAGGACACAAGCTATTTATGGAGCCCTGGATACTTCAACCCCATCTTTGTGATTTCCCCCCCAAATCCTCTCTTAGTACGCAAGCATTCTTTGGCATGCCTTACAGGAGTGTCAAGAATAAGTTTAATATGTAGAGCCTCTAATTTTGCCTCATATGATTATATTTCCTCATCTATAAATTGGACATAATTATTCCCTTAGGTTTATTGAAAGGAGTAGAAATGATGAAGAACTCAAACATAATGGCTCACGCTTATAATCCTACCACCCTGAGAGGCCGAGGCAGGTGGATCTTCGAGGTCAGGAGTTCAAGACCAGTTCTGAGTAAGAGTGAGACCCCATCACTACTAAAAATGGAATAAAAAAAAATAATAGTGGAGAGTTGTAGCAGGTGCCTGTAGTGTCAGCTACTCAGGAGGCTGAAGTACGAGGATCATTTGAACACAGGAGTTTGGGGTTGCTATGAGCTAGGTTGACACCATAGCTCTCTAGACTGGGACAAAAGAATGAGACTGTCTAAAAAAAAAAAAACTTTGGAAATAGATTTTTGCTGACTATATGCTGCTCTTCTTTCCTACTCTGTCAATTTTTCTGTTAATCCAGCAAAACTAGCCCCAGTAATAGTTTTAAACAGCTAAAACCTGCTTCTCTTTGGCAGACAGAAAGGCTGGGTGGTATATGAGAAACGATGAGCATCTTGTGAATTTACTTTTTTATTATTCAGCCTCTGTCCTGATTCCAGAATCCTAGATTTGTCAAAAAGTGTGCCTATTTATAATCCTAGTACTAGATTCTTATTAAATTTACCCATTCTGCATTGGCTATTCTTAACATTTAATCAATGAACCTGTGTGTGTCTATATACATGTCTGTGTTTGTTGGAAACAAATAGAAAAGGATTATTTCTCTCATTTCCAGATTCTGCTCGTGAGCTATGAGTATACTGTAAGGACAGTAGGACATGTTGCATCTACCAGGAAAATTGAATAATAATTATATTTTAGCTTAAATAACATCAGGAAAAGTTTAATTGAGACTTTGAATTAATGGCTGAAATATTAATCAATCAATAATTATACCGATGATTATAATGTATAATTGAGTTTAATTGGCGGGTTTGATGATTTAACTAATCATCAAAATAAACCTTTTAGATTCCATCTTAAAAATATTCAGAAATGATAGATTTTTCCTCGTAGAATTAGAAAGAAATGCAAGGATTTCAGCTGATAGGTCTTTGGCAACTAGGCTATAAAGGGAAAAATATACGATTGAAGTAAAGAAATTATTATATTTTTCAGCCTGTCTGTCATTATGCAGCTAATTTATACAAATCTGAGATTAATAGAGGAAAATATGCATCTAAGGAAGTCTACAGAAAAAGGGGGAAAATGAGAAATTGCTTGAGACAGTTATCTTTGGAAGCTCATTTCTCAGGGGTGCTCTTTCCCTCTACAAGGGCAAAATGTTTGTATGAATTCAAATGACATTCTTATCAGTTCATCATAGGAATAGATTCACCAGAGTATCAGACGTCTCAAGGACAGCCCTGTTTATAAGATGACGACTTCTCTCACTTCTGCCTGTTTTGTTCTAATCAAATCCAAGTGGCTACCGGGAACAATGTCAATTCTACCTGACAAGAGTTCAATTCTCTTTGGAGAATTGGTAGGTGATCTCATTTTAGTAACCTCTTGCCAATGAGGAAGAATCCCCCAGGGCACTGCTCAGATGGAGACATACATGCTCAGGGGTTGAGGTGAGAGTTTGTTAGTTGTTTATTTGTTTGTTTGTTTTCAGAGTAAACAGCATCACATTTTTGATCCTATACAACATTCTCAGAAAACAGCCCAAGTGCAGTATCAACATTTATAAACACATAAACAAGATAAGTCATATAGAGAGACAACCTCACCAAGTGTTTTCAAAAGTTTTTCAGCTCATCAGGAAATCAATTTTGGCTATAAATTGGAAATTGATGGTTTCCAAATTTACCAATGACTTACACCCATTTTCTTTTGTCTTTCTCAAACTTACATGTGTTCTCTCCACTTACATGCAGTAGCAGTCATGGCAAGGATTCTCTATGCAAAAGCATTTAACTAAGCAGTTCATGAATTCAATCAATGTTTTTATTGATTATCTATTTGTCCAAACATATACTAGTCACTGCAGTAGATGCAAATGAAGGGAATAATTGTATATTCCTGACCTTAACCTCTCTATTCCATCACAAGTTATTGATTGGGAACATAGACAGTGATAAGAACAATGGGATTAAAACCTAACATTAATTATTGCCATATAGGTATTTGCTGTATGGTTTTGGTGCAAGTTACTTGAAATCTTTTGCCATTTGTTATTAAAAATTCATTTTTCTATAGTTTATCATTTCATGGCAAGATTGTAATGCAATTCTGACACTTACTATGTGGAGTCAGCACAGACATCAGATTTCAAACCTATTAAAGGGTATAGTCTTGAGTAAATCTGCCTTTACTTCAAACACTAATAACAAGTTTGAGGAGTCCCAGATCTCTGATTCTTCTGACCAACTTGCTACAAATTTACCAGTTTTCACTAACACCTCAGCTTTGATAATTCACTAGAACAATTCACAGAACTTAGGAAAGTGTTGCACTTATTATAGTATCTTTATTGTAATCATTGGCAAGTAAGTGATGAACTCAATCTCTTGCCTTCTCTTTCCTTCCTGGCGGTGAGAGGTTGAGCAATATCATGTGGTTTAAAGACCCAGTCCTCTAATTCCCAAAACTGACCAGTCTGGTACCTGGATCATAGGCAATAACTTAGTTCTGTTCTGTTCTCTATGAACTATTTATTCAGTTTATACCAGATACTTGACCTCTCAAAGACTTAGTTCCTCTACCTGCTAGTTGATAATGGTGTCTCCCATGTTTAACTCACAAAGTTAGTTTAAGATCAAATAATGGTTTATAAATTTAAGAAAATTTCTTATTATATAATTAAACTGATGAAAATTCAGAAAAAGTGAGAATAGTCAATGTATTCTCTGCCACTCTTCTTATCTTTAAGCAAATACTCCCTCTCCTAGACCCTTAGAAATATTTTTATTAGTTCACTTTGCTGGTCTAGAAGTTCTAAGACATATTTTATGATATATTTTGCAATTAGTTTCATAACAGATGAGAGGAGACTAAAATAAATGCAATTAAATGTGAGAAAACACATATAGCTAAGAGTAGTATAAGCTAATGGTGAGGAAGGCAAAGCTTACTATGCCAAGAGAAACATGAGTATAGGACTTCAGTCATGCACCCTCCAGAACCCATGACCCTGGGCAATTGTTTAAAGACATTTTATTCCTGACTAGCTGCTTCACCCATTATCTTAAAGTTCGTAGAATTTGTTATACTAGGAACAATGTAGGTAATGTATTATGTTCCAGCAATGGTGCATGGAGAATCAAAGCTTTGGATAAAACATTTAGAAGACCCACCATAGCTGAGAAGTTCACTGTAGAATGGAAGGCAGGAAAAAGAGTTTGAGCACACCATTGTTTCAGAATACACCACCCTTACTCAATGAGAAGAGTTGACTGGTTGCACAGGATATTCTGACTTTAGAAAGTCTGAGAAGCATCTTAGATGATGACCATAACAAATGGTGTTCCTGAGTGCCCTTAATGTGTTGCGTAGTATTCAAGGCTTGCTAACACCATTAATTTCCAAAACAATTTTGTATGGTAAATGTTTTCCTTACCCGTGTTTTGTACACAAGGATGTTGAAAGCCTAGAGACTTAACTGAACTTAACGAAGAGATATCAGGGCATTTATCTCCTGTGTCTTTATCACCAAAAATTGAGCAGCATCCAGAAATATGATCCTTTGAATTTGAGATCTAATGACTGGTAAGGCTAAGGAAGTGGAAGTCATCAGCAAGGTGAAGAGTATGGCTTTTAACTCTGTGAGTTTGGGGCCTCTGGAAGATGTTAGATGTTTAAGTCATTAACTTATCAATGAAAATTGGAAGCATGGAAATTCATGAACTTTCCATGGAGGAGAATATGTCAAAAATTGAAAAAGGAGATTAATTACATGAAGAAATTTAGGTCATTGGGGAATGGAAATGTTTGCAACAAAAGGATAGGCATCCCCTCTGATTGTGAGTGTGATGTCCTTCCCCTCTGGGTTGTGTTGATTAAGGTGGTTATCATCAGCTTTCACTTCAGTACCAAGTTTTCATGAGTGCTTCTCACCAAGTTTACCACTGTGAATGTAAATGGGAGCTCGTGGCCAAAAATCTAGGCCTGTTGGGAGACATTTAATTACTTGAAAATCTCTATAGCCTGGGAAACATAATGGTTAATGGGGTAATCAGATGGAAGCTGTGGAATTTTAAATAGTAGAAACAGTGTCACTATAGTAGGTTGTCATTCCGGTGGAGATGATAAAATCCTAGTGCATCAATGGTGACAGAAGCATACCTTCACTCATAAATCAATAATTGATAAAATGTACTCAAGTATAACTAAGTAGATTTTTATATTTATGCTTATAAATATATAAGTATATTTTTATTCTGTGATCAGTCGAATAAACTGATCACAGTATACTGCAAGACTTGGTGGAATTATGGCAGTGTTTTTTTGTTTGTTTGTTTTTCATAACCTGAAAATTTAGGCATCCCTAGATTTTAAAATCTCTGAGTTACATATCATAGGTATAAATCACACAGACACTAACACTAGGTCACATGTAGAACTCTTAATTAAGCTGAGGAATTTTCAGTGGTGTCCCTGGAATCAAGCAGGTTTTTAAAGTGAATGATTCTGGTCTTTGGAGAACATAGCCCTATTTCTGGCCCAAAGTGAGGAGAGGGAGAGAGAGAGAGAAAGAAACAGGAAGAGAGGAAGGAGGGAGAGAGGGAGGAAAGAAAAGAAGGGAGGGAGGGAGAAAAGCACTTGGAAGATTAGCCTAAAGAAGCAGGTTGATGGGGTGGAGGGCTTGTGACTTTAGAAATCCTGAAATAAAGGAAACTATAAGAATTGTTAGCTTGGTCAGGAGTTTTTGATTACACCTTCCAGTGTATTATGTACTTCATGGCCTTTGTGACACCCTAGATAATATGTCAGAATATTATAGCATTGTTGGCAAGTGTTTCATAGGGTAATTTCTGGCAGATTCTGACAGTTCAAGAGAAAGAATATGGTGTGGTTTTATACTGCTGATCATTGCACACTCATCTTCTGAGATGTGTGAAGAGCACCTCTAGACCACAATAAAATTACTTTTGAAAAATAAAGTAAATACATGTGTAACACACACTTTATGGACTTGGCCTTCTCCCAGCCCCGACATTGCCCTCTGCCCTGATCTTGGTGTTCAGTAGAGGTCGCTTCATCCCACTCCCACTGGGTCCTGCATCCTCCCTGACTAGAACCCCATGGGGTACCATGGGCTTGAGGGAGGGGGGCAAGAGGTATGGCAGCCCCAGGAGGCCTGCTGAGCTCCCCAACTTCCAAGCCACCCATAATGCTCATCTTTATTTTTCCCCTCAAAAATTTGGGCAAAAAATGTGCATTATATCTGACAAAATATAGTATCTCATGCTTCTCCCTACTAAGTGCCTTATATTATCTCTACTTGCAACTTAAACTGTTTCTTGAGTTATACTCTAAATTCGTAGAGGAATAAACCATTTCCTTCCACTTAGCCTGGAATTTACATGGAATAGGAGTTCGTGGAAAATCAGTCAACGTGCTTTGAACCAAATGTGTGAGAACACACTGGTTTGGGGGAGGTCATGTGATGAAGAGCACTCAAACCATATTCTAACATAACAAATTCAAAATATTATGTAAGTTGCTTAAATATGGAGGACTTTAAGTTGCTTAATTATTAAATATAACAATTGCGTTTGATAAATTCTAAATTCCTTTCCAACTTTCATATTCTGTCATTTTTTAACTCAAGTTGTATTAACTCTGGAGACAGTTTGAAAATGACAGAATAGTCACTCTGTCTCCTCCTGACAAAACACATCACGTTTGTCAGCTGCTATAATATCCTGTCCTTGCTAATTTTATAATTCAGATAAAGAAGATCCACATTGTCCAGAGGCCTTTAGGTTGTCGCAGTTATGTGGAGTCCTAAATGGCCTCTTTGTATCAAATAATTAATCTATGTCATTACATACTTATAGCCCTTGGAATATATACCTGCATACATATACACATTACATATATATATATATATATATATATATATATGTATATATATGTATGGTATATATAGTGGTAAAGGAGAATTAAATATATATATATATATTTGAAATATATTGATAATATTTTGAAAAGAAATGTACAATTAACCTTTAATTTTTGTGGTCTTGAATTTCTATTTAATATATTTTGAGTACCTCAGAATATCTTCACTGTGAGTAAAATGAGTTATAACAAAGTATCTATTCCTACACGTGGTCTCTAGATTTTGTAATTTCTGTCACTTGTCAGAATCAAGATGCTTCCTTATGAATACTGACTCAAAAGATAGAAAATAAAAGGAGGAATTCTAGGGGAAAGGAAGAATATTTCTGTGTTACTGTGTTTTCGCAATATTAGACTGCTTTGCTCATCTCCTGTTGTTCATACTTTCCTCTTATTATCTACTCATAGAAAATAAATAGATCAATCTGGAAATCCCCTTTCACTGTGGCATGTTCACTCTCTAAGTGAAACTGCTCAGATGGGAAATCAATAGGACTAACATGCTGAAATTAGTAAGAAGTTACTCATTCCTGTTCAGATGTGATGGATAGACAACCATATCTGTCAATATGCATCTTAAAAGAAATACCCCAAATTTGCCTTACTTTCTGTGTTTTTTTTTTCCTCAATACTTTTTCAATTATATGTGGGAATTTCAAGCCTTAGACCCCATGATAGCTATGTGTGTGCAAATGAAAAAAATTGAAAATATATAACTGCAGTTGGATCTTGATATATGAGAAATAGGAACCTGCTGCTGTTGATGAAGCTTGAAAATGAGAAGTGACCTGCCTGGTTGGCAGTTCCTGGAGAAAAAATTTAATAGGAATTATAGACATCTACAAGGACAGGGTTTGGCAAGTCACTTTCATTCTCTCAGCCTTTGCTCCCTAATAAATGAAGGAATATGAGTGAGATTCCTCCTGGCTCTAGTAAATATATATTTTTATGCATATTTAATCTCTGTAGTAGGAAAAATATCATCCCCAAAGTGTTCATGTCCTAATCCTTGGAACCTGAATTTAGGTTTCATGGTAAAGGAGAATTAAAGTTGCATATAATATTAAGGTTGATAATTAGCTTTCTTTGTGATGGTAAAATTTTCTGGATTACAATGGGCCAAGGTGATCCATGGAGGTTTATTTATTTATTTATTTTATTTCATTATTTATTTTTGCAGTTTTTGGCTGGGGCTGGGTTTGAACCCACAATCTCCGGCATATGGGACCGGCACCCTACCCTTTGAGCCACAGGCACTGCCCAGCCATGGATTCTTTATAAGTGTAAGAGGAAGGCAAAGGAGAAAAGATGACAAAAATGGCAGCTTGAGAAGTATATGACTTTCTGCTTCTGGCTTTGGAGTTAAAGGAAGATGGTCACAGACCAAGGAACAAGGATACCCTCTAAAAGCTAGAAAAGCCAGGGAGACAGATCTTTCCTAGAGCCTCTGGAACAAAAAGTCTTGCTTCTACCTCTTAGTTTTAGACCAATGTTATCCATTTCAGACTTCTGTAAAATTATATCTTTACAGAAAAGATAACTATAAAATTATCCCCAAAACTGCAAAATTATACCTTTTTTAATTGACCGAGTTGGTAACAAATTATTACAGCATCACCAGCAAACTAACCCAATAGTCAAGCATTAATCATTTCAAATATGTTGAAATAAGTTATTTTAAAAATCAAATAATGGGGCAGCACCTGTGGCTCAAAGGAGTAGGGTGCTGACCCCATATGCCAGAGGTGGTGGGTTCAAAACCAGCCCCAGCCAAAAACTGCAAAAAAAAACCAACAAAAAATCAAATAATGAATATTTAAATAGTTGAGAAATTTCCATTTAGGAATATATTTCATCAAAAACATAATTAGTCAATTATTTATATAAGTAGGGATAGTTTGATCTGAGATTTTCTGTTCATGTATCAATAGAAAAAGTTAACCATTTAAAAATGTAATCACTGTAATACTGAGGAAAATGGGCACAAAACCACCTCCTAAATTCAGTTGATCCACTTCTTCTTCTTCTTTTTTTTTTTTTTTTTAAATCATGCCCAGGCAAGGATCAAACTCAAACCCCTGGCTTACAAAACCAGTGCTCTAACCACTGAGTATGGAGTCTAGCCTAATCCACTTCTATAAACAATAAAACTAATTCATTTACAGATCGGTTAAGTGTGTTGTTATTTTAATATATTGTTAACCTCCCAACTTTGTACAGGTAACTCATAAACTAAGGCATGATGCAAATAAACAGTCAATAATTACTCAATTAACGAGTCCATATTTTCTTGTCACATTGATTTTCATCTGTAAGACATTGTTATTGTCAATGAGGAGAAATTCAATTTCCTTCACCAAAACACAACCACTTCTCTGACAGGGCTGTACTGGATCAATTGCTCCTGCTCTTGCCTTCATCCTAATATTCACTCAGCATCAACTGAGGTTACTATTCAAAAATAAATAAATAAATAAACAAAAAAATGCAAGGAAGACTGAGTGTACTTATATTGCTGCATCAAGACTTTCCAGAGAGCTCACACTTTGACCTGGACACCAGTTCTGTTAGGCCAGCAGGAAAGGATTCCCTATCTCCATTTCACGATGGTTTTAGACTACCACAAGGTTATGGGCCTTGGCAAGATCACAGTTATCTAAGTGAGACCTGTTATCTAAAATTAGAATCACAATCTTATAAATCAGTCCTCAAATTTTACTTGTACTTCCTCAAATATCTTAACATGAAGATAAAAATAACTCTCCTTCTGACTCAAAGAATTGTTGCCAAGATCAATCGAAACAAGTCATAAAGCAGGCTTTTCATTTATAATAACATTTAATAAAATGTAATGGTGTGGAATAATTGTAACCAAAAACAGAAAAATTTATACACTGAAAACTAAAAAAAAAAAAAAAAAAAAATTGTTGAAAAAAATTAAAGACATAAATAAAGATAAAAACATCTGTGTTTATGGATTGGAAAATTAATATTGTTAAGATGATAGTAGTACCGAGAGTAATCTACAGATTTAATATAATCTTTATTAAAATATAAATGACTTTTTTTTTAAATAGAAAAATGGATCATTTGGATCTCAAAGGCCCCAAATAGACAAAACAATCTTCAAAACAAAACAAACAACCCAACACAATTTTAGAGGCTCCAGACTTCCTGACTTTAAAAAGTTAAAGTAGTAAAAACCATGTGACACTAGCATAAGGGTAGACCTATAGACCAATGAAATAGATTAGAAAACTCAGGAATGAAATCTTTAAAATATAGCTAATTGGGTGTTGACAAGGATACCAAGACCAGTAGGTGAGAAAGGGGCAATCTTTTCAACAAATAATTCTAGAAAAATGAGATCTCCATTGGGAAAAAAACAAAATCGGACCCTTAACTAATAACATATAGAAAATTTAAGTCAATGTTAATGAGTGGTAGCTCAGGCCTGTAATCCTAGCACTTGGGAGGCTGAGGCAGGTGAATTGCCTGAGCTCACGGGTTCAAAACCTGTCTGAGCCAGAGGGTCTCTAAAAAAAAATAGCAGAAAGTCATGGCAGGTGCCTGTAGTCTCAGCTATTTGGGAGGTTGAGGCAAGAGAATAGCTTGAGCCCAAGAGTTTGAGGTTGCTGTGAGCCATTAATACCAGGGCACTTCACCTAATTGAATTACTTTTTTTTCCAAATAGAAAAATAGATCACAAAGTGAGGATGACAAAGTAAGACTCTGTGTCAAAAAAAAGTATGGATGAAATACTTAAATGTAAAACCTAAAACTATAAAAATCTTGGAAGAAACCACAGGATAAATATTTCATGGAATTAATTTGGTGATGATTTTTTGGATAGAGCAACAAAAATGCAGATAACAACAGAAGAAATACACTGGATACAGAAGATACACTGAATTTCAAGAAACTTTTTAAGAATTACACATCATAGGACACAACCAAAAGACTAAAAAGACAATACCCAGAATAAGAGAAAAGATGTACAAATAATATTTTCATAAAATATTAATATCAGGATATATAGAGAATTCCTACAATTCAATGTCACAAATAACCCAATTCAAAAATAAGAAAAATATTTAATAGTCCTTACTCCAAATAAAGTATACAAAGCCAGTAAACATTTAAAAAGATGCTCAACCTTCCTACTCATTATGAAAATCCAAATCAAAACCACTATAAGGGTATCACTTTAGACTCATGATAATGGCTATCATCAGGCATAAAAAGGAAAATAATAGGTGTTAGTAAAGATGTTGGAAAATTAGAACCTTTGTACACTCTTCTTGGGAATGTATAATGGTGTTGGTGCTGTGGAAACAGTTTAATCAAAAAGTTAAATGTAGAATTACCATATGACCTAGAAATTGTACTTCTATGCATCTACAGAAAATAATTGAAAGAGGGACTCAAACTGGTACTTATACAGTGATGTTTATAGCACTATTTTCATGAAGGCCAGAAGGTGAAAACATCTAAGTGCTTATTCACAGATGAATGGATAAACAAAATGTTTTATATGAAACATGAAATATTATCCAGCCATACAAAGAATGAGATTCTAGTACATGCCATGACATGCAAACCTTGAAGCCATGAGGCTATGGGTAGCAAATAGTGAAGTAAAGGGAAGATAAAATTTCCCTTATATGAGGTACCAAAACAGAAAATAGCACCGAGATTACCAGCTGTTATTGTGAGAGGGAAAAGAGGAGTTATTGCTTAGTGAGGACAGAATATCTGTTTGGGATGATGAAAAAGTTCTGCAAATGAATACTGGTAATGGGAGCACAAAGGCTCCCTGCAAAGATACTCAATACAACTGAATCATATGGTTAAAAATAACTAAAATGATGAATTTTACATATAGTTTACTACAACAGAAATACAAAACATTCCAATTAAATACCCATAAATAATAATAATAAAGTGTTACCTAAGATTTTCTATGCTTTTAATGTTGGGCATGCATATTCTGACTGCCTTACCTGTATTGATTATTTTAATCTTCCAAATATTAATATGCAGAAAAATGTATTATTATTATGCCCATTATAAAATGTGGAGACAAATTTTAACAACTAGTCTAGGTCACATGGAAAAAGGGGGATTGGGGAATGGATCTTGATTTGAATAAAAATCTGGCTCTGGACCATTTTTTCATGCTATCTTCCAAATCATTATATTGCTTCCTATATTATTGCATAATTGTAAAAAAACTTCAAATGCAATACATTTTATGATTCAATATATACATAATACTTTATTTCGAGAACCAGTATTAGAGATTCATTCTGAGGTCTGGGGCCTGAAGCCTCACTTCAATAACTAACTAGAATCTCCAACATGAGTTTTCTTTCCTCCTATCTGGAAGGCCTCTGTCAGGAGTGTTAGGGTCACAGGACATGCAGGATCAATGTACTTGGACACTGTGAGGAAATAAACAATGCTCCCTTCTACCTCTTCTCTACTCCTCACCACCTGCACTCTCAGACCCTCTCTCACACAAGGATGTTCCTGTGAAATTTTTAGATGGATTTGAGTCTAAATTTATACATCTTTACAATTTGTCCTATCAGCATTTCTGGAAAAGTGGTGTCTTAAACCAATTATACAAGATTCCACATTCTCTAAAATTAAAATTAGTCAATTCTTTTTTTATTTTTTATTTTGCAGTTTTTGGCAGGGGCTGAATCAGCCACCTCCAGGGTATGGGGCCAGCTCCCTACTTCTTTGAGCCACAGGCACCGCCCTAAAATTAGTTAATTCTTGCATGGTAACTTTTTTCCTGCACGCAGGGTGGGATGTCACTTCTTCAACTTGTAGTTAGAAATCTGACTTCTTTAGAAATCTACCTTTTCTAATTCAAAAGCTTTTTATTCTATGACCCACACATGACTTCAGAGAGTGTGACCCTGATTGAGAACAGACATGTACCCTCTCTGTCTTACAGATGGCTCCTGCATCCTGTGCCATTTGATATTTCTCTCTGTTCTACAGTTAGGTGGCTCAGATTCTTAATTAAATGATCCATTTTTATGGCAGCTTTTATAAAGCAAATATCTGCACATGAAGGAAGAGGAAAGGGAACAGAAGGAGGAGGGAACACGGTCTGCTTTCCACCAGATACTGAAACATTCCACTAATCTTTTTCGCACCTTGTGGAGTTTCAATTTTCTCTTTAAAATGTGGATTAAACAAAGTTGCCAAAAAACATATGCTTCCGTGTCAAACATTTCACTTATTTGGGAGGCTGAAAGCAGCTTGAGAGCATTCACTGACTGTCTGAGGAAATTGGGCATGGTGTTCGGGTTTTTTGTTTGTTTGCTTTTAGAAACAGAATCTCTCTCTGTCACCCTGGCTAGAGTACCCTGGGGTCATCATAGCTCACTGTAGCTTCAAATTCTTGTGCTCAAGTGATCCTCCTGCTTCAGCCTCCTGAGCAGCAGGGACTATAGCCCTGCTCTGCCATGACTAGCTAATTTTTCTAATTTTTGAGGAAGGAGGATCTTTCTCTTGCTCAGGCTAGTCTCAAATTCCTGACCTCAAGCAATCCTCTCACCTCTGCCTCCCAAAGTGATAAGGTTACAAGACAAGAGCCACCATGCCTGGCCTAATTTGGGCTTTTTAGGGGATTATTCTCTTTAGAAGCTAAAGTCTGGACACCGGAAGTATGGTGGACTACAAAGGCAACTGGAGGTATGATAGACTACAAGGCAACTCAGGTAGTTGCTCTTAGAGGACAAAAGAATCAGACTCTGTTTCCAATGTACATGCTGGTCATACCTTTGTGAGCTATGATATTACCTGATTTCACAGTTTATCAGAGTCAGAATTAGTCAGTATTGATACACGTGTAAGAGATCTCTAGAGTAAACCCAATTTCTCAGAATAAACCCATTTGCTGTGAGTAAACCCATGGGGTCTTGACAAACAAGTTAGGGAGTAGGCAGCTTTCTGTTGCCTGAAAGCTTGGTCCTCTGCTCCACTCTGTGTCAAATTTAAATTGTGCTATTTGAATGACTCTTGAATATATCACAAAACAAGCAAGAGGACCAAGAGCTGTGGGTCTTAGCACAGATGTTCCAGGAACTTGACTGTTATGTATGGGCCTTTCAAACTATTTGGGTTTGGAGCAAGATTGTAATTTAGCAAAAGATAATGGAAGTAGTTGCTTAAATTAATATGATAGATACCTAAAGTAGAGTTTCTTTGCAAACTACTAGCTTTGGGACTATAGGGTATTAACATAATCTTTCTGAAACGCAATTGCTTTATTTGTCAAATAATACAGCTACCCTATGTTTTGCCCAGGGATGTTTTGAAGATATAATAAAATATGCATAATATGTGATTATAATCTGACAAATTATTATATCTTTTGTCTCTCTTAGTTCTTTGATCATATTCAGGTGAATGATAATAGTGGCAGGTATTTACAGGCTGTTTACTACTTCCTAAAATATGAGCTAAGATTTTTAGATAAATACTCACACGTAATCTTCACCCACCTATTCTGTAAGCAAAGTAATATTCTTCCCATTTTAAAGATAAAGATATCAAGACTCTCTGAGACACAAAATAATTTTCCCTAGGTTACTTCATTATTATTTGTTGAAAAGAAAATAAAAGCTCAGTTGTTTGAGTTACAATCTCATAACATTTCTTCTATGTTGTCTTCTGGAATCAACAATGGAGTAAGGTTTCACATAGTGTTTTCTTCTCTGCATTATTTAAGGTTTTATAAGTTTTTGCATATAGTGCATATCAAAATTCTTTCTCCTGGCCCACCTTTTTGCCAAAATGTCCTATGACTCCATGAATAAAAAGTATAACTAAATAATTGATATGTCAAGAAGCATTGAATTTTCTTCTCTATCTTATCAATGCTATATGGCATTACTTTAGTAAATGTTTATGTATCAGTTAATTCACTCAGTTAAGAAAGTAGTGCACAGAATCATGTGTAAGATGCTCTGCGATTGAATCCCAGATCCAACACATGCAAACTTTGTCCAAGTCATTCAACTATTTTGGGACTTGGTATCCTCACCAGTAAATTGGAAAAGTATAATACCTTAGAATTATTGTAAAGCTGAAATAACTAAGTGCAGTTCTTAAACAGTGTCTAGCACATGGTGAGTTCTGTGTAAGTATGAACTATTCTTCTTATACATCAGAAGGTTAAGATCTGCCTGCATGGTGTGACTATGATAGGCATGTCCCCTGTCCAAATTTCATCCTAGATTTCCTATAAATAACAGTCCATTATTGTCTATGCTAGCCTTCAAGGGAATTAATTTCCTTCATGAAATTATATCATTAGAGAATTTCTTTTCTTCTGTAATATTTTTCAATCTTTCAGACTCCCATAAGAAAAATTGTTAGAGAGCCGAGGTCCATAATTCCATTTCTAATAATATTTTTTCAGAATAAAGATATATAGAGAGTGTAAGTGGGTGAGGGAAAGGGGAATAAAAAAGATGCCAGGATAAGAAGGAAGACCACCACTATGTAATGGAACCACAGGAAACACAACCTGGTTTCAAATCAGGAATTTGTCTCTGATTAGCCATAGAGATAAAGCCAGTGTCATGGCAATTCATTGTATTATGAGCTGTATGAATAGAAATAGATGTCTGTCCATATCTCCAGCTTTCTGCTCCTTCCTGAGATCTAGATTCTGGTATTCAGCCTCTTACTGGACATCTGCCTTGGTCACATCAAACTGCACAAGTACAGACATCAACTAATGACAAGTATTTTATAACCTACTTTTTCTCCTTTCTCAGAGAATACCACCACCATTCTCTGTAACATGGGCTGAAAACCTGGGTCACTTTAACTTCTCTCTCAGTTTTTTTTCAGTTTTATAAAATGCATGTTTTAAGAAATATTTGCCTTTTATCCCCTTTTCTCCATTTCTGTCACTTTTATATTGATTCGAAAATTCGTATCTCATTTAGATTATTGCAATAGATTGTGAACTCTTCTCTCCTTCTGCTGAGCCCATGCCAATCTTCTGCATTGCCATCAAAACAATATTTTTTAATATGAATCCAATTATTTCATTTCCATGTTTATACACTTAATTATTACTTGAGATTTTTTAAGCAGATTTTATTTTTTTAGAGCAGTTTCATGTTTACAGTAAAATTGAGCAAAAGGTACCAAAATAGCCAAGATACTCTGTTTCTACACGTAAATGGCCTTCTGTTATCAACATCCCCCACCAGAATGGTACATTTTTTACATTTCATGAACCCAATGTTCACAATTTATATTAGGATTCATTCTTGCTTATGTACATTCTGGTGGTTTGAACAAATGTATAATGACATGTTTCTACACTTGTAGTGTCATACAGAATATTTCACTACTTAAAATCTTCTGTTCTCTGTCTGTTTACCCCTCCCCCCTCTTATTTTCATAGTTTTACCTTTTCCAAAATGTCATATGTGTATAATTGAACTCACAGATTAGGGACCCTTTTGAGACTGACTTTCAGTTAAGAATATGCACTAGAGTTTCCTCCAGTCTTTTCATGGATTGATAATTCATTTGTCTTTGGTGTTGAATAATATTCATTGTCAGATGTATCACAGTTTACGAATGTATCATTCACTTGCTGAAGCACATTTTGGTTGCTTCTAAGTTTCAGCATTTGCAAATAAAGCCATTACAAACAACCTTTTGCAGTTTTTTTTTTTTTTTTAAATATGGAACAATTTTAAGGTTGAAATGTCATAATATTGATTACAAGTTGTCCAAGGCCTGTTCCCTGCCTGCCTACTCTATTTTGTCTCTCTGTAGCCTGTGCTAAATTAAATTTAGTTCCAAATATTCAAACTATTTATTTTAACATCTGACCCTTTGTGTATGCTGCATCCATTCTGAGGAACACTATATCTCTGATTTCTCTATCCATCTTCTCCTAGTACTTAGTATATAACTCAGAACACATCTCTTCTACTTAGATGCAATTCTATATGGTTGGCAGACGTCTGGGCACCTGGTTCACATTTCTTTTTGATCCTGTCCCCTACTGGATCACAAAACTTCTTAAGAATAGAGATGGGATATGACTTTACTTTGTTTTCCACACACCTTACACAGGGTCTAGTTTGAGACTAGTTTTGATTAATGAATAAATGAGTATCATATGAGAGTGACCAGGTTTCGACAATATTATTGACAAGAGAGATGCTTCAGGCCAATGGTATCCTTTGCTTCCTGACAAGAAAATGTTAAATCAGGTGAGAAAACCTACCCCAAAGAGTAAAGAGAAAATACTGTATATATTGAATGTAATACCAACTCTCTATATAGAACAACATATAGAGATAAGTATGTACTATGGTGGCAAATAGTAGGGCATTGGTTGGGGAAATGATTCTTAAGGAAGCGTCAAGTAACCTGTTTTCTATTCTTAGACTAATTAAATATATAACTTTAGGAAACCTCACTGTTCAGCAGACCTTTGTATTTAAAAGAGGGGTGGGTTAAGTAAGGGTGGTTGACTTCCCACATCCCTTGAAGCTCTACAATTCCAGAAATGGTTGGCAGAAATTATATAACCTCATAGTTTGAGTTTCATCTTGATTTACTACATCTCTACAACTTGAGACTTTTGGTTTATGACAGGTCTTAAAGTACAATTTTAAGAGATGCTGCCATGCTAGAGGACATGGTGTTTAGTGATTAAAATATGAGTTGATTCTTTGAGTATTTACTGGGTACTTCTTAGGAGCACCACAATATTTTAGGCATAGTGAATATGGAAGAAAGACAAAACAAATCCAAAACACCATTCATAAATGGCTCTAAAATCTAACTGAGGAGGTAAAATTAAAAACAAGAGAAGAGAGAGATGTTCTAGGACATTGACCTGTTCAGTGGCTATAAAATTACCTGAAACACATGAGGTGTCAGGATGTTGAAGAAGGCCTGACAGTGAAATCATACATTTATCTGGGCTTTTTAAGTCACCCAAGAGTGGTGAAATGGGGAGAATAGAATGTAACCAGGCACAAAGCCAAAAGTGGACACTGTCAAGGAGGGACTGGGATGGAAGCAGAAACTGAACTTGCAGACAGCTGAGAATTGCACAGGGTTAGCAAGCAACACAGCACAGAGACACTCCAGGTCTGAGCAGGACTCTGGCTCAAGAGAAATGGGTAAAATGAGGCAGCTCCTTGAGGTGAGTCTGCAACATTTTGGGAATGAATTCACAGTGTATTCTTCTTTGCTTTGAGTCAGCTTCCCCTTGGAAAGCACCAATCAGGAACAAACACTCATTTAACCAATATGAACCAGACTCACATTTTTCTATCATGTCTGGTTTTTCATCTCTCATTAATTTCCTGTCTGTCTTTCTGGTTCTCTATAAATTGATAAATAAAATGCTCCCCTTTCTGTACAGTTTTCTGTTTATTCTAGAACCAATATCCCTTTAAATGTAAATGTGGGCACCTTATACCCCTCCTCCTTTTAGTTGGTTTCATATTCCCACACAAAGGACCCTTCTTTTCTTCTTTCTTTCTTTTAGAAGCTATGTCATTGAACAGGGACCCCCTCCCTATTTTGAGCAGAGATCCTCCCTTGCTCAGGCAGCTAGGCTTCCTTCCCAGCAAGGGCTTTGATGGGTGCATATATTGTGTTTCCTTTCAGGCTGAGTAGCAGGGTGCTAGCTGTAAAATTCAAAGCAAATGAAATACTCATCCTATCTGTCTGTGGTTATAATGATTTGCTCACCCAGTAACATTTAGATTTATCTAAATTAGATTCATTTAAATTCTCCTGTCTGTCATCTCTGTTTGAAAACACACAGGTTTTCCTTCTTGTTGATGGGAGCTGAGATTCAATTTGCAGCTTGTTCATTCTCTCTCTCTCTGTCCCTGTTCCCTCCCCACCCAAACCCCTGCTCACTCTGATATATGCACACGTAATCTTACAGAGAGGTGGCCCAGACCCAGCTGATGAAGAGCTTGAAGGGAAGGACATGCATCTTCGGCTTCAGATTAATGAGCTACCTGACTTGTACATGATGTTGGTTTAAGAGCAGTTTTCCTCAAATGTGGTGTGATCAGGAATTTGCAGAACTTTATTCTTAGCTCTTTCTTTGGCTTCTGCAACATGTTAACAGCTTGAGCATTTTGTAATGCCTTTTTCAATTGCCATGGTAACAATTAAAACTTAAGGTATATGTGACTCAAGCTCTGGCCAAGCTATTGGATGCTGGAGTGCTGGAAGGTAGTGCAAATGAAAACCACATCGAGTAGGCTCCTTTTTACGGGTGTGTCTTACCTTGATTAACCTGAAATGTGAGATTTCCAAATAATAAAACATTAGATGATTATTCACTTCAGAAAGAATTGATTATAGAGTGGTTTTATATGGTGTATTCCTTAGACAGTTTTAAAATAAGATTATTTTCATCAGATATTGATTTATAGGCTACTTTTTGGAATAGCCTTTGGAATGCAAACCTTGAGTTATTAAATCTCAGAAAAGAGTCACGAGTTTGATTTTGGAATCAAATTAAATCATTAATCATAAATTCTATCTAGAACCTCCCACATTATTTTTTTCATTTTTTTCTTAAATACCATATGATCAGTTTTGTCAAGAATGCTACAATAATTAATTGAGTATTCTTATTAATAAGTTTAGTTCAAGTTATCAGTGCTGAGCAAATCCAGGCATGTATGTCAAGCAAAATGAACAGCAACAACAACAAAAAGTTTGTTTAACAAGCCCAAGAAGAATAACAATAATACAAACCAACAACAACAAAAATTATTATCTCCACTAGAAAAGCTCAATGGCTGCTTAAAATGACTTGTTTCTTTTTTGTTATTTTCCAATTTGACAAGTTATTATTCCCCTCAGCAGTACACTGGGCATTGTAGGAGATGGTGACAACTTATAAGGCAAATGTCCTATTTTTAATAAATTTGGCAATCTATTCAGAAATAAAGACTTGAATAAAGAAAATCAATATAAATGTTATGTGTTTATACCCCCAGAAATAGGCCCCAAGAAACTGGAGAAATTAAAAATTGATAGTAAAGAAAACCTTTATTCAGAAGGATAAACTTGGGCTCTATGCTGAAAGATCAGATGATATTTGGCTAGCTAGGCAGGAGGATGAGGAGAACGATTTTTTCAAGAAGTATTTTTCCACAATAAGACACATCAGTATAATAAATATGGTTGCTTAAAAGTGCAAGAGAGTGGATTAAAAAAATAGTTCATCCTCAGATAAAGGTAACATTTTGTTTAAAATATCGAAATACCTTAGGAAATATGAAAATATTCCCTCATAGTTCTAACGAAGGTGACAGCCTTTTCCCTGTCTAATAAGAAGATGACAAATTCACACTTAGCATATAACAAAGTTTGATGTGCTTTTTTATCTTAAGTCTGTGATATATCTCAGGTAAAGAAAAATACTTATTTAAAAAATCACTAACTTGATAAAATTTGTAGATGTCATAATAGTACCACCCAAGCCAAAGAAGTATGCTTCTTAATGAAGATTTTTAAAAATGGTATTTCTTCTCCTTATTACCCAAGTCATCTACAATGATTATGATCTGAGTTATAGTCTTAGGCGAAACAATAGACACAAATACCCAACGACTGCCTATTTAATAAAAATATAACTTAATGAGGTTCCTCTTCAGTTGTTGCCTTTCACAAAGAAAGCCTCTAACATCGTCTGTTTCCATGCTCAATCCCTGGCACATGTTTATTTAATTAAAAATCTCACTCATGGCAGGCACTCAAAGAGAGAGCATTATCCAAGAGTTTGTCTTAATGCTGGTAGAACAGCGCTGGGTTCTATTATCTTTACTAAAACTAGGATAGACTTCAGCAGTTTATTTGCAGATTCTGAGATTTGGTAACTGACCAGAGAATTTCTTGTTTTGAGATTCTCTATCTTGCCAATTGTTCATAGCAACAGAGCTTTAATGAATGTTCCCTTTCACATTAGTAGTCGTCCATTAAACAAAAAAAGGTTTGTTTATGGGATGGCTGTTTATGTAAGAATTTAAGGAAGTAGAAGCACCCCACTGCATGATTAAAGGAACAAGATAAAGTTTTTTACATTTCCGTTTTTTTTAATTAAATACCTGACCCCAAACAATCATCTGCTCTGCTATTATGAATAATAAAACACAAGGACAAGTTATTACATACAAATACACCCCTTTGCCCACTTTTCTCCTTCTACTGTAACAGAGAAATCTGCATTAGGAATGTCATTTATCTTTTAGTTTAACAGATCTCCTTCTGTGAACATACAACTACCTTTGTAAACTTAGAAAGTTATTCACAAAATGTCATCAGTCGCTGGCTCCTGAAGATGAGTGGGGTTTATTGCCATTTCAAAAATCTGTTTCTTTTTTCTTTTCTTTCTTTCTTTTCTTTTCTTTTTCTTTTTCTCTTTTCTTTTCTTTTCTTTTCTTTTTTTTTTTTAACTGAGGCAGTCTCAGTTTGTCACCCTCACAACAAACTCCAACTCTTGGGCTCAAACCATTCTCTTGCCTCAGCCTCCCTATTAGCTGGGACTACAGGCGCCCATCACAATGCCCAGCTATTTTTTTATTGCTGTTGTTTAGCAGGCCCAGGCCGGATTCAAACCCGCCAGCCTCAGAGCATGTGTATGGCACCCTAACCACTTAGCTACAGGCACCCTACCCCCCCAAATCTGTTTTTTTTTTTTTTGTATGAAAATGCACAACAATTTGGGGACCTGGGAATCTGCAGAGTGAGATCAGTGAGGGAAAATACTCTAAAGTGGGCAAAAACCTGATGGTGGGTCAAAGGCAAAGAAGTAATTGTTTAGGAGTCTGGAGAACTAGATTTTTTTTTTTTTTTTTGAGAACTAGATTTTTATGCTGGCATTTAAGGGCAGAGCCAACTGAATCAAACTCATTAAACTGAGTCTCATTTTACATGTCACATAAATGTTTTCACTGTCATCGATAACTCTAATTTTCATTCTAGAATCTTATTGTTTATAATTAAAAAAAATTTCCAATGTTCTATCCTTTCTTAGTGAACAATACAAATAGACATAACACAATACATTAACGACTAGTCCCACCTAATAGTTAAAAAATATTCTATATCACCAAGCAAATAAAATAAACCTGTAGTATTAATGTTGATCTTTCCTATTTTCACTAGGGCCCTATTTTTTTTGGATAGAATTCTAAGATGCTTTCCAAATTCCTTCTTTTTGTGTGCACTTGGTACCATTTCCTCTTTCTGAGTGTGGGATGAACCTGAAACTGTGATGAGATCGTTGTTCCCTCAATCAGAATATGTCACATAAGGCTCTGGGTTGGCTGATTTTAGAGGAAGAAGAGGTCAAAGAGACACAGTATGCAGTCCTATATTGTGAAATTCCTGTGGGGTCATGTGGCAACGGACTGCAGATGACTGCTAAGAGCTGAGACCAGTCCCTGACCAATCGACAGCTAGCACAAAACAGGGACATCAGTCAAACAACTTCAAGGAAACAAACTCTGCCAACAATAAGTAAGCTTGGAAGAGAACCCAGGGCCTCAGGTAAGAGTCACAGCCACAGCTGATGACTTGATCACCACTGGGAAACCCCCCAGCAGATCAGGCTAACTCATACTCAAGCTTCTGACCCTCACAAACTATGAAATAAAGCATTTGTGTTGCTTGAAGCTGCTAAGTTTGTAGCAATTTGTTATTCAGCAATAGAAAACTAATGCCAACTCCTTCTACTATTACTCATTTTGTAAGACTGAGTTTGTGTAAGCAAATGCAAGTATCTGACAATAGAGGACACATGAAAAATATTCACTCGTGGATTTGATGAATTTTATAAAGAATTAGGCAAAAGGAATCTGTCAGCAAAGCTGAATGTGTTAAGGTGGGTTTTCCTTTGGCCCATTTTGATTCCATCTAAGACATAGACATTCAGACTAACACTCATCTTCAGGAATATCTGTTACCCTGTGTGTGCAAGCTTGGGTATTAGTAGAGTACATTTTGTATGTTTGTATTGTGGTAGTGAATCACATCAGATGTTTTTAGGGGTAGGTGTTAAATCTCTTATAATGGATATAACTGTGTAAGTTTTTCATTGGGGAAATTTTCTCCTGACCTCAGCTGGTGATCAACTTATGCCCTGAAGCATGAGAATTGATAGGCTTTATAATTTTATCCAACCTAATGTAACAGCAGCTGCTGTCCTTGGTGTTTGCTATCTGATTAAATTCTCAAATTAGAGATTGCCTTTTGTAACCTAAATTCTCTCATGGTGGTAAAATCTGACAATAACTGCTCTCATTTTTACCTCTCTCATCATGAAGTGTTTCTTCAATAACACATCAACAATCTTAGATCATCACCTAGTACTTTGGCACTTTATTAGATAATAATTTGGGAATTTTGTAGTTCTACTCAAAATGAGACTGCCTGCTTCCTAATGTAAAAAAAGAGAGAGAGAGGCCAATTCAGCTCTAAAACTGCAATTGTTTGCCTTCCTCCAGGGACGCATCTCACAGATTGCCATGAAAATAAATTGGAAAGTTTACAATTTCAAATCGTTGCCTACCGTGTATTAGTTTACAGACAAAAACAAACACTATCACCACCACCATCCCCACCAAGAATATAAGAAAACAGATCCATGAACTTTCATCTTTTCATGTTGGAAAAATGAATTACAATTAGATTAGACTATAACCATTCAGCAAGTGTGTTGGCTTTCTGCTCTTTTAAAACGATGCATTATTTATTACTATTTCTTTCCGAGATTATCTTCTTTATTTCTTCAGGAAAGGAGCAGTGTGGCTCTCTTTGTGATTACCAAAGCAGAGCGAGAGCCTTCAACTTCAGACTACTGCAATTTCTACCATAACAGGCAACCCAGCCATTAGAACCGTTTGTTACAGTGACAGCAGAGAGAACCATTTTCAAGCAACAAGGCAGAGAGCATCAGGTGCTAGAGAAGACGACAGCCTATTCATTTGAAGGGGACTAACGCCACACAGCATCTAATCCTGGAATAGCAGGCAGTTTGAGGAACCTAGGCTGCATGGGCTGAGATAATCATACACCTCCTTGAACTTTTGGAAAAAGTCTGATTTTTGCTTTTTCCAACTGGAAATAAAATTGTATCATACATTTTGGGCTTTTGGAAGAAACAAAGGGTTTGATTTTTGTCTGCTTCCTAATGTAATTTCTTAATATGAAAAATGAAAGTATAAAGGTGAGTACTTCACTAATTTGGGTTTTAGGTAGTATTTCAGTGTTTGGAAAATATCCCACAATAGAAACTTTGCACACAGAGTCATAGTTTCTTTACAACTAAGGTATCTGAAAGATAACATCAGCATCTTCATCTACTGCCATTTAGTCATTTTCCTGATTTTCATGTCTTTTAAATTCTGTTTAAAATTTCATTGATAGCAAAGAAGAAAATGTTATCTTTGATATATTTTTTCTTTTTTGTTCTTATTTTTCTTTCACTTTTCTCCTCCTCCTATGCTGCTGCTGCTTAATATGCTACTCTTTTGTTACCCTGAGATAGAGTTCTTGATTTCAGCATGGAGAAACTGCATACCTCCAGCACTTGTCAGGTTTCCATTGGATTTTATTTCTGTGTCTCAAATGAAGCTATAATATTCCTTGCTTACCTCAAAGAAACCATCCAAGAATTAATGAAATAACGTGGAATGTTTGATCATCTCAAAGTGAGGTACTCTTTCCCTCTGTCTTTAAAAGTTATTATTAGACAGAGAATTGACAAATAGCCACATACAGAAAATTCTTAGTCATTTAGGAGGCATCTTGCTCAATATTTTTTGTGGCAGGCATTTGAATATATCACCTTCTCTAGCTTTTAATGAAAAGAGGGAAGCTGTAAAGTAAAATGTCTATGAATATGCATCTTTTCTAAGAGGAACATTATACTAGTCTAAGTAGTTTGTACAGGTTATCAGGGATGTTTCAGATACTGTTTTCCAGAAGCAGGCACTGCTAGTACAGGGGGGGGGGGAAAATGTTAGTTGTTTTTTTCTCTTTTGTTTTAGCGAGGATGAGGCTTTGTTTTTTTCTTTGAATTAGTTTTGCAACTACGCAACTCCTTCTCCTCAGGCACTTCAGCAGCTTCTGCCAGAGTCAGAGGTGAGGTCACACTTGACTGAAGAAATCTGAGATCAATTTGTTGTCTCATACTTCAACATTAAATGCAGCTTGAAATATAATTGTTAGTCCGTGCACTCTCTGCTTAAAGGAAGTGTTCCAGCTCCTCGGAACAGGGAGTGTGGTTATCGGTGATAAACCACAACATGTACCCTAAACCAAGGCTAACCAGAATTTTCAGGCTGAGAGAGAGAGTGTGAGAGAGTGAGAGGTGCCAGAAGGAGAATGGGGAAGAAAAAGACAGAGCTCATGAGACTCAGAACACTGAATGGCTTGAAAAGCAATAGGCCAAATTGGGAAATGAGCAAATAAAATTGCAAATGAAATGCATCATTTATAAATGATTTTTCTTTATTCTTTTCACTACTTAAAAGGCCCCTCCTCCCCAGTAAAGCTTTACAAAATCCTGCTTCCCGGGAAAGCTATTTGTACCACAAAGAGAAAGTGACTGAAGGGTTCCCCTTTCCAGAGAGTAATTGCATCTGAGAGGAGGGCTATAGGAATGGAGGGGCAGAGGCCCAGTTTGTGCATGTGTCTATGTATCTGTGTATGTGAAGGTGGGAAAGAGGGTGTGGGTAGGTAGTTCTGGGTGGCTAAGGATTTTTCAGATGCTCTTTTGAATCAAGCCCTGTAAGTGCTACCTGTTCTGTGCTTGCACTCAATCCAATGAAAGAAGAATAAAAAAGAGTAATCATCAAATCCTGGTTTTATAGCTCCACAAATTGAGTGTTAACATAGAGTCAGGAGATTATGGTGCAGGTCAGATGCATCCTATGAAAATCTGCTATAAAGATATGATTCCTTAGGTGAAAGAGGAATGGATCCATTCAATTAAATATAGAACTGACTAGAACATACCTGATGATGAAACTCTTCTAGGATTCTACAGGAGACTTCCTAGCAGTGTCCTCTTCATCATGCTGGATGACAAGGATGAGTGTGTCTAGTCTCACCATGAGAATGTGACACAATGTTTGACTTACTTGCTAATAAAAGTATTTTTCTAATTGAGAGGTAGCATTGGGTCTTAGAAAGGGAAAAAAGGGTTCCATCTACAGACAAGTTAAAAAATATGTCTCCATCCCATCATTTACTACCTGTGTGACCTTGGACAACTTGCTCAGTATCCAGGGCCCCCAGGTTTCTCATTAGTGTAAAGGAAATGATCATATGTAGCCTAAAAGATTTGAGAGATGGTGACTATAACAACTAAACCTTTGTGGGTATCTATTTATGAAAAACCCAGGAAAGATCTTCATATATCATTGTATTTAATCTTTGTAATCCTGAAAAATAAGCATTATCCTCATTTTAAGAGTAAGGACCTCAAAGTACCATAGTAATGTTCCCAAGGCCACACAGCCATTAGGTGAAAGACATTGAAACTCAATATTGTTTGCCTCTAAAACCTTTATTCTCCTACATACTGAAATAAATCTGTCTTCTGAACCATGTACGTTATTGATTCTGCACATCTTTGGTGACACTCTGCTGTGTGGATTTTGTGCCAATCTTTGGGTTACAGCAGAGAATGAAGCCAGTGGATTCAGGGAAGAAAGTCTGCTCAAATAAGTGTCTGCACTGTTTCTGTGTCCTGGATTCAGAATAACGCTGACATTCATTCCTCATTTCGGAATCCCTTAAAGTAATTGAGGATGACTCTCATGTCCCTTCAGGACTTCCCAACTGTAACATTCTCTCAAGCATTTATCTAAGGATCTGGCTTCTAAAAAACAAAATCATTGAGCAAAGCCTGTGGCTCAAAGGAGTATGGCACCAGCCCCATATGCTGGAGGTGGTGGGTTCAAACTCAGCCCCAGGCAAAAACTGCAAAAAAAAAAAAAGCAAACAAACAAAAAAAACCCAAAATCATTGTTTTACTTTGAGTTAACATATTCATTCCCCTCTCTTTATCAAGGATAACACTTTTATATTTAAGAAGAAAGAGTATGATCCAGTTTCTTTTGAGAATTTTTAATTCTTTCTGTTTTTATAAAAATACGTTTGTGATTTAGCTTACTCTTTCATTTTTCTCTTGAAAAATTCTCCAACAAAAACCAGGAATTACTGCCGCTTTTCTAAGTCAAACTACCTTCACAATTCCCACGTGGGGTTTATCTATTAGCATGACAGCCAGATTTGTGGAATGTGGACTGCACCTTCACCGAAAGGATTTTAGTGTTAAGAAATGTGCTGCCCCTGTACTGGTCAACTACTCAGTTCTCCAGTGGTACACAGGGAGGTGTGTGCTGGTCTCAACATGGAATCCTAATGGGATTATAATATTAAATTCTGGACTTTAGAAACCTACATTGAAGATAAATTATGTAAACAAATCAAGAACAAAAAGAAACATGGAGAACTTTTTAAAAAAATTAATTTTCAAATCTATTTATGGCTTATCTGTCCTCTATTATCTGGGCCATACCACAGGAAGAAAGTAGTGACAACATTATTCTTGTGTTATTCCTGAGAATACCAAGAATACTCAACAATTCAGCCACTTTTTCATCACACCTGGTACTCAGCTAGTGTTCATGAATGCCTGTACTGGTCAGTGAGTTGAGTGATTTTGACTGGGACAAAGAAAGTTAGTCTTGAAGAGTAACCAGGAGCCAAGTGAAAATTTTGGGAAAGACCTTTTCCATGTACAACCACTGTTTGTTTGTAACCCAGAATAGTCTCAGCAGTGTCTGAATTTTGGATCATGAAAATGGAAAACATTCTATAAGATGATAGAAGAAAAGTGGTAGGCACACATGTAGAAATATGTCTTGGTAGTTATTCGTGGTGCTATCATTGAGGAACAGGGTTGGGGCGGAGAAACAGAATTTTTTCTCTTCATGAACTGGTGAGTCAAGCATTGGCTGGGATATAGAAGACTTGGATTCAGAATCAGATTCTGCTCCAGTTAACAGACAATTCACAAGACAATTCTTAAGAATGCCAGATAAGCCAGTTCACCCAGCACCATTTGTTAAATAGGGAATCTATTCCCCACTGAATGTTTTTAATTGGCTTGACTTTTGCTTAAAGGTGGATCCTTCCATGCAACTCATTCCTCCAGCTCATGAACTGCCCACTCCAGCCCCAGTCCAGGCCCTGGCCCTTCCCCTAAGGATGTGGTCCCTTTTAAAGGTGAAGCTCCGTGGACACTAACACCTGACTAATATCTCTGGCCAAGTCCTTACTTGCTGCTCCTTTTGAGCGCTTCTTGGTCTTGCTGTTGGGCATTTTAGGCACAGAAACGTTGTCATGGCATTGGGCATTGTCCTAGGAGCCTCCCCAAGAGGGGATAGGTCAAAGCAGTTAAGGCTCTGTTACAGTTTTAACTGTGTTTCCCCCAAAGTTAACACACTGAAGTCCTAATCCTGAGTACTTTAGAATATGACCTTCTTTGGAGATAATGGGGTTAAGGTGAGGTCATCAGGGTGGGCCCTAGTCCAGTATGACTGGTGTCCTCATAGGAAGAGATAAGCCACGAGGGAAGATGATGTGCAGGGAGAGGCTGGCCATCTATGAGTCAAGGAGACTGGCCTGGGACGAGTCTCCCCTCACAGGCCTCACAGACGACAGCTCTGCGCAAACTTGATCCTGAACCTTACACCTCCAGACTGTGAGACAGTAAAGATCCCCTGTTTGTGCTACTTTGTTCCGGCCACCCTGGCAGGCTCCTTGCTCCCCATGCTACTCCCTCAACCCAAATGTGTCCACCTGGCCTTGCTTCACATTTCATTTGAAAAATGGCATCTGTTGGTTTCAAATGAAAGTCTGGAAATTCATTGCTCTCATCCACACCTCTCCCATTTCACAGAACAGAATGCTGATGCCCACAGAAATGACACCTCTGAAGTCACAAAGTCCTTTCTTAGGAATCATGTTTTACTTTCTCAAAGGCTGAAGGAGAAATGGAAGGAAGAGAAGGAGGGAGGCTGCACCTGAGCCCCTGTGAGGTTGCATCATGGCTATTGAAGTAAGACTGTAGCTGCCTTAGCTCTGAAGATCAGCAAAGCCGGGTGCTTGCTCTGCCACAGCCTTGGGGAAACACATACCTAGCTCTGCGTCACTGCAGTAGTCCCAGCCTCCTCACTGTCCTCTCACACTCGCATCAGCATGGAGCCTGCATTGCACCTCCATCTGCTCCCAGGCTGTTCCTTCCTTCTAGGACATGCTTGGATGGACAAGTCTTTTCATTCCTGGGGATTGTCTGCCCTCCCCCCAATTCCACCTAAGTTCTGAAGCAGCTGTTGGAAGATTCTGAAGCCCTTACTTTTCCTTCATCATCCTCCCTCCTCCCCTCCTTGTCTCTCTTTAAACCTTTCTTGCTCTCCTATCTTGCATATTGTGATGAATAGTGGCAGAGATACTTCTGGAGCTTTGGGTTTTACAAAGCTCTGGGTCCAATCAGTGTTGCCAAAGATTGGATCATATCTTCTCCAGTAGTTTTTTATAAGTTTCTATTTTTTTGTTTTGTTTTGTTTTCCCAGAGGGAAAATTTTTTTCTTTTTTTTTTTTTTAATTGATAAATCATGGCTGTGTACATTAATGCAATCATGGGGCACCAAACACTGGCTTTATAGACCATTTGACACATTTTCATTACATTGGTTAACATAGACTTCCTGACATTTTCTTAGTTATTGTGTTAAGACATTTACATTCTACATTTACTAAGTTTCACATGTACCCTTGTAAAATGCACTGCAGGTATAATCCCACCAATCAGCCTCCCTCCACCCATCCTCCCCCTCCTTCCCCTCCTTCTCCCCCTTCCCCCTATACTTGGGTTATAACTGGGTTATAGTTTTCATGTGAAAGCCATAAATTAGTTTCATAGTAGGGCTGAATACATTGGATACTTTTTCTTCCATTCTTGAGATACTTTACTAAGAAGAATATGTTCCAGCTCCATCCATGTAAACATAAAAGAGGTAAAGTCTCCATCTTTCTTTAAGGATGCATAATATTCCATGGTGTAAATATACCACAATTTATTAATCCATTAGTGGATCGATGGGCACTTGGGCTTCTTCCATGACTTAGCAATTATGAATTGGGCTGCAATAAACATTCTGGTACAAATATCTTTGTTATGATGTGATTTTTGGTCTTCTGGGTATATGCCTAGTAAAGGAATTATAGGATTGAATGGCAGATCTATTTTTAGATCTGTAAGTGTTCTCCAAACATCTTTCCAAAAAAAAGTATTAATTTGCATTCCCACCAGCAGTGTAGAAGTGTTCTCTTTTCTCCACATCCACACCAACATCTCTGGTCTTGGGATTTTGTGATATGGGCTAATCCTGCTGGAGTTAGATGATATCTCAAAGTAGTTTTGATTTGCATTTCTCTCATGATTAAAGATGATGAGCATTTTTTCAT
>CAUYPK010088046.1:0-26132 GCA_963574355.1 Loris lydekkerianus | reverse complement strand
TGCAGCCTCTCCATATCCTGTCTTAGGTTGTCACCGCTTTGGGAATCTTACCCGTCATTGGTGCTATGGAGGGCGGTGAAGAATAATAGTTAGATTCTTGGTTAATGAGCCGGTGATATTGGACCTCGACCTGATTTAACTACCTCTAACCTTTTTAGTTTCCTTACCACTAGAACTACCTTCAGTCTCCTCTTAGCACTTTTCTTTTTGCTTTGGGACTTTTTGTTTTGTTTTTAAGTTTTATTAAAACATACTCCAGGGAGGTTTTCTTTGTATTCTATCATTGTAAACATTGCTGTGGTCTGTTCGTATTCCCCCAAAATTTATATGTCAATACCTAATCATCAGAATGGTGGCATTAGAAGGTGGTGCCATTTGGGGTGATTGGGTGGACAGAACACTCACGAGTGGGGTTAGTGCCCTTATAAAGGAAGACTGAGGCAGCTGGTCAGCCCATGCTGGTGCTCAGATCTTGGACTTCACAGCCTCTAGAACTGAGGGAAATACATTTCTGTCACTTATAAATTGTCCAGACCAAGGTATTTTGTTATAATAGCCTAAACCAACTCATGCAGAAGTCATAGAACTTCTTAATTTTGTGCCTTGACTTATTTCATCAGCTTTTTAAAAATTGTAACCATTATTTCATCAGATAATGACATTCTCTCCTTATTTTCTGGAACTCTAATTATATACATTGGAAAATTTCCTTATATCACAGTTTTGATTTGAGTGTGTGAGTGTATGTGTGTGTGTGTGTTGGGCTTTGAGTTTTTATTTTTAATAATTTTCTCTTTTCTCTATTTTCCACCTTTTTTTTCATGCTTTAGTCTCAATATTTTCTGCTGCATCTGGTTCTTATTCTCTTTTCAACTGTGTTCAATTTGTGATTAAATTTATTTAAGATTTCTTAGTCTAATCAAACTTTTAGCTCTAGACTTTCCATTTAATCTGTTTTAATTCTAGTTATATGGTGAAATTCTCCATCTTATCTCTTTTCTTGAATAAATTTATGATAGTTTTTTCTTAAGTCTATCTCTGAATAATCTCAACACCTGAATTTTATGTTTGTTACCACTGTTTTATTTTGATAGATTTTTCTTGTGACTGGCAATTTTTTTGATAATTACATTTTGACAAATGTAAGAAGTTGTGACTCATGCTATTCTCCAGAGGATGTTCTCTGTCTCCAGAAAGCCCCTGATTAGGAGCAAATCACCTCAATACAACCGTGGACAGAGCTGGTGAAACTGGAATCCAGTCCTTGTAACTTTATCTCTGTTTTGTTTCCAAGCCCAAGTTAAGTCCTAATTTAAAGTCCAGGACATTTATCAATGCCTCTCTTCCTCTAATTTTGTCTTTCTAGAAACTGTAAAAAAGCTTATCAACTTTCAGTTACCATCTTAAACGTCCGGGTTAGACATGCCGTACATCAGCGGAAAAACCTGCACATAGTTCTGGAATTACTTCTCTGTAAATCCCTGCTCCCTGGGATTCTGTCCTCTCTCATCCCAGATGTTCTCAACCTAATCCTAAATATCCAGAACTCCTAAATAAATTGCCTTATGTGGCAATGTAAACATTTACAACAGTTTACATTTTTAATTTACAGTGTAATGCCCTACAGGGGCATTATACTGCCCACCACATAGAGATAAAAACAGGATAGAAGGATCAATTTCTGCAATGGACCTCCATGAAATGGCTCTTCCTCTAAAACATGAAAATACAGGCAGAACAACTAAACCCAGTCATTTCAGAGCAGTAGCAAAAACATATGAAGGCCACAGAATGAACTGAAAATCATCTAAAAGAAACTACTGAAATTTAATAAGACAGTGGGGTCTGTGAAGTTTGAAGGTCGAGTTGAACCCATTCCCAGTCCACGCCCAGCTCTGTGGTGTGGTAACCAAAAGCCAGCCGCACGGAAGGCAGTGGAGACGTGGGATTGCTTTTGAATCTCCTTGTTAAAAAAATAAATAAATAAAAAATAAAAGAGCTAAATCTTCAGACCACAGTCAATATGTTGTCCACCTTGAAGCTCCCTTGAAAATCACAATGTGGTGCTTCCTGTACTTGACCCAAAGTGCAGTGCAGATTGACTCAATCTGCAGCATCCGGATTGAGAGCCAAGTGTTGTCCACACGTGCTGACCCCACGTGCTGTCTCAGAGCTATGCGGGCTGGGAGCCAGACATCAGCTGTACACAGCGCTCATCCCTTTAGCGGATTGCCAGGGAGAATCTCAGCCGCCTCTGTCCTGGCTGCCCTTGGTTTGTTGGCAGGGTTTGGTGTTCCTTTCCACAAGGTGTGTTACCCTGATCTCTGCCTTCAGCTTCCCGCAACATTTACCCTCTGTGCCTATCTGGGTCTGTGTCCAAATTTCCCTTTGTTATAAGGATACTAGTCACGTTGGATTAGAGCCCATCCTGACCATCTTATTGAAACCTAATTATCTTCTGTAATGGCCCCATCTCCACAGAAGGGCACTTGGGGGGGGGGGGGTTCTGGGGGTCGACTCCAGCCCCAGAGTGACACAGGTCAACCCATCACAGTCACCTGGTTTGTACCAAGCATGCTACTGTTTGTCCTTGGAAGGCAAATTTTAACTTATCAGTTTTTGTTTTTTTCCCAAAAAAGAAAAAAAAATTTGACTTTAATGCTGATGATATGCATATATGGTTTTATTTCTTTGTACCATAAAAACAGCTTTCTGATTATTTTATTCGCCCAGCTATGTGGGCTGCTGCTCCTTGAAAGAGAGGGAGGCTCGGGAAGGGAAGCAGAGGAAGGGAAGAAAAGATGGGCCAAAGAAAGGAGATTCCCTGACCCTGCAGAAAGGACAGCTTGTGGGCACAGCTCGCTCAGGTGAGAGACGCTGGAGAGGCCGAAGGAGGGGCAGAGCCTTTGATGATCGTTTCTGGGAAGCTAACCAGACCTGGCAGCCCAACCCGCACTTTGAGTGTGTAGTGCCCATAAAACTGGGTTGCCATCTGGAGGGGCTGTTGGCTACAACCCCGGGGAGTTTCTGAGCCTGTGCTTGGCAGTTAGTGGACTCTTATCCCCCATCAGGTACTGTGTTAATCTTGCACTATTTTATCCTGTGCTCCTGACACACCCTTGGGAAGCAGATCAGAGAATGAGGCTCAGGGTGGCTCTGCATTCTTTCCAGCACTGGTTCCTGATAGCACCACAGTTTGAACCCTGGGCACCTGACGGGGCTCCTTGGCATTTGGTCCTGGTGCTTCCTGAAAGCCCAGACTTGCTTCTTCTCTTCTCCAGGTCTCACACTGGCCACTCCATGTGAAGTAGTGCACCAGTAGGCTGCGGGCCACGGGGGCCATCCAGTCAGTGCATCTCAGCCACCCGAAATGAGTGCTGTGCCCACTTTGTGAGGTTCAGAGCCAAGTGTCCCAGCACGCATGGTGTCAACTCTTATCATGGAGGAAAGACCTCTCCATTCCTCTTCCCCTACCACTACTATCGACTTTAAGACTTAGATCCAATGGCTGCTTCAGTATAGTGTGGAAACCAGGAGAAGATGCTACTGTTTAAACCGTCTTCTCCTCCTCCTTCAAATTCCAAATCTCTTATTTCTCTGCTCATTGTTTTTCCCCTCCTATAAAATCTAAGGCAGCCAGACTTCATTTGTTCTATCCCATGGAAGGATCACTTATTATTTAGACATAGTTAAGGAATAAAGATTATTAGTTAACTTTTGCTTTCCCAACTGGTTTTGTGATTGAACTTTTAGCAGTTTTCAAAAAGCCTTATGAACAGCAACATTTGCATGTATGTGAGTGTGTGAGTGTGGGAGTGTGTATGTGAGTGTGGGAGTGTGTGTGAGTGTGTGGGAGTGTGGGAGTGTGTGGGGGAGTGTGTGGGAGTGTGAGTGTGTGAATGTGTGTGAGTGTATGGGGGAGTGTGGGAGTGTGGGAGTGTGTGAGTGTGTGAATGTGTGTGAGTGTGTGAATGTGTGTGAGTGTGGGAGTGTGGGAGTGTGTGTGTGGGAGTATGTGAGTGTGAATGTGTGTGAGTGTGTGAATGTGTGTGAGTGTATGGGGGAGTGTGTGTGTGGGAGTGTGTGGGAGTGTGGGAGTGTGTGAGTGTGTGTGTGGGAGTGTGTGTGGGAGTGTGTGAGTGTGTGAGTTGTGTGTGGGAGTGTGTTTGTGTGAGTTGTGTGTGGGAGTATGTGAGGGTAATTTGAAATGTACAATGTAGCTGGGCACAGTGGCTCGTGCCTGTAATCCTAGCACTTCGGGAAGCCGAGGTGAGTGGATTGTTTGAGCTCAAGACTTTGAGACCAGCTTGAGCAAGAGCCAGACCCCATCTGAAAAACAAGAAAAAAAAAAATTAATGAAATGTAAAGTTTAATTGATAGTGTTAAAGGTGCTTTTATTATTTCCTGTGTTAGGCTCCCCCGAATGTCTCTTGTGACAGTCTAACTTGCAAAAGTGGACAAATCAGCACAATTTTCTCCCACATCAGAACACACAATTATAGAAAAATGAGGTATTATTTTTAAAGACAAAATTTTTGTGACTTCTCTGAAACTTTTGAGGTTACTTTTCACGTTACATCAGGTTAACAATGTTCTTTAATCACAAAGGATCTGTGGGTTCCCGAGAGGGTGAAGGAGGAGGTTAGAGACGGTCACACCATCACACAGCTCCGTCCTGGTTAGGGAGCCTTCCTCTGAAGTCACGTGAGCTCAGGGCAGAGGCAACACTAGACTCAGACCACTGAGGGTGTACACCAGAGCCCGTAGCTTCAGGTATCTGAAGTATGTGAGTGTGCTGGGTTTGGGATTCAGAGTCCTAACTCACGGTTTTTGTATTTTTTACTCTAAGACTACTATTCATATACCATGACTAACAAAATACAGCCAAGCTTTTCCCCCCTCATTCTATGGTAATATATATATTCAGAAAATATTCCTGCCACAATGTACAGCTAGAGGAATTTTTACAAACTGAACGCATGGGTATTTATCACCCAGATTGAGAAGCAAAACACTGTCCATGCCCAGAAGATGGCCGTTCTGTCCAGCTTCTTCCTCTTCCTGCTTCACGCTATAATAGACTTGTAACAGATCCCTGGTGCTTACTCACCTGCATTTACCTGAAGACAAAAGCAGAAACGGTAGATGACAAGGCCCAGAAAAAGACACTATACATTCCCTCCTCAAGCGCGGCTGTGTGGACAAACTCTCCCATGGTCAAAATTAGAAGTTAGAATGGACAGAGCAGCTGGCTGGGGCTCCTGGCTGCTGAGTACTGTGCTTCCCACGGAGTTTCGAGGTAGAATCAACCTACACAGCTCTCTTCTTTGGAGGTTACTTGCTCTTTTACCTCCTCTCGGCTGGAATTAGATTAGGACTAAGTCAGTCTCAGCTGCTGAATCCTTCATTGGGATGGGGGTTTTATTTTTCCTGAAATCTTTCTGTCCTGTATTCCCTATTCTCTAGACTCTTCTATTTTAATATGTGGTATTTCCCTAATACCACAGGTAATTTTCTCTCTGGGTTTTATTTCAGCTACAAACTTAAAAATGCTTAACATTCTTAGATAATGTCTTTCTTTGTCAACATTCGGGCAGCTTGCAAAGGTGAACTTACATTCCATGTTGTGCGTGAGACATATTCAGTTAGATAGATTAGCTATAATATAAATAACATTTTACTTTTTAATTTTTACACACCGATACACATGCATAGATGATATTGAGTCCACCGTCAGAGGTGCACTCAATAAAAAGGGCTTATGGTTAGAAAAATTCAGTGCTTTTAATCAGTGAAGAATTTTCACCAAATTTCCTTTCCCTTACACTAGAAAACTCCATCGGGAACACGGCAGCGTGAAGAAAGTTTGCCTATTCTGATCCCACAAAAAAACATGAATGAGTATCTTACTTTGTATCTTAAGCAAACTAGAGCAAATTTTACTAGGTTATCCTTGAATAAATACTGGAATTGGAGTCGATACAAATTTAAGACTGATTCAAAACCTAATGTGGCACCTTCCAGATAGGTACACTTCTCAAGACACTTAGCAGGTAAGAGTCTCAATTTTATCCCTGTAATATGTGTCTGTGGCCTTCCCTGCCAGCATGAGGACCAAGAGAGTCCCTCGTGGGTGAAGTGTTGTGCAAAAATAAATCATCGTGGCTTTCTTGGCATTGCCCCGGGGCCTAAAGAGGTGTGCACTGTTTGAGTCTTTTATTTTTGCTTTTGTTTTTTTGCCTTGAGATAACTGTTGGTTCGCTACCCAAGGAGAATTATAAACATTTTGTAAGTAAAAAGATTATCACTAAGGCATTATCTGTACTGCAGAGAATCTGTCCTGTTGATCAGCTCATCATTATGACAACAGGCCATTTGCCGGAGGCGGCTGGGATGCTTTCTGTAGAAATGGAAAAAACATAGACCCATCTGGTCCACAAAGGGATCAAATCCTGATCCTAGGATTTTAAATGTTAACACAATTTTATTATTATTATTTTTTTTGGGGGGGGGGCCGGGGCTGGGTTTGAACCCACCACCTCCAGTGAATGGGGCAGGTGCCCTACCCCTTTGAGCCACAGGCTCCGCCCCCGTTAACACAATTTTAATACTAACTGAATCACTCAGACATTCTGGAACACACGCTCCATTTCCATGGGGTCTGCAAGAATCTTCCTCCACCTGAATGTCTAACTAGCTTTTTTGTAACTACATTAGCCAAACGTCTATTGCAAAGATTTTTTTTTGTGTGTGTGTGTGTGTGTGTGTGATCACACATCTTGACTCTGCCATGGTCTAGCCCCGTGATCTAGGACTGTGAAATCACTCCTTTTGTGTAACAGTTTTCTTCTCTGCTCAATTAATACCTGCCTCCGAGTGCTGTTCTGAGGACTAGATAAGATAATAGATATTAAGAGCTGAGAACAGTATCTAGCACCTACTAGGAGCACATGAAACTGAAGCCTTGATTATTATCCACGTGGTGTTCACTTATGGAGACGTGTGGGAGTCGATTGATTCATTTGCATTCTCCAGCGCTAACATTTCTTCTGGCTTTATGGCAACACTGCCTTCGCAGACGTGCTCTTTATGTTCTAAATTGTGGGGGAAAAGAATTCCACATGATCCAAATTATTTCGTGCTGTTAAAGCACTTATGTTCTAAATGATGGGCAATCAAATCTCATGCTTCAAAGACTAGCTGGATCATTAAAAAGTCTCCATTCTTTCTAAATGTGGGTGTTCCACGGCAGATGGTGCTGGCTGTGATGTAGTGTCCTTCCCACAACGAGCAAGGATGGCTTAATAGTGCCTTACCTTGGCAAAGCAATTTCTGTGTCAGTTCACAACGTGTGCTCAGAAGTCAGATGATGTAGGTAAGAATTCCAGCTCCTTCCTTTACTTATTGTTTAACCTTTGTTACGTTATTAAACCTCTAATCTCATCTCCAGCAGTGAAATAGAGATAGCAACAGTACTTCCCCGACACGTTGTTGAGTTTTCAATGAGATAATGAGATGAGGTATCTAAGGCTTGTAGCCAGTGCTGCCGTACAGTTTTACTGCTAATTTTATTATCAGCTATAATTTTATTTATACATATGTCTATTTATCTGTGCCCTATTCATGGCATAAAAAGACTACCGGAGCTTGGTATTTTACATTGAAAGAGGGTAATAACACTATCATCACTTCTAAGCAAACTCCAGCACAACTACCATGACAATCTTCGAATATCATTACAAACTTTGAAGGAAACAGTGATGCTTTGGGATATCAGCAGGTAACTATTGCTTCTTTTCACACCATATTGGAGGTTTTAAGTGTTTGTTAAATGGGTAAGTCCTAGCGGCAGGCAGGCGATGGGAGACTGAATCTGGCTGTGGATTTTTCTGCTCTTTGATCTTAGACTCTTTCTTCTGGGGGGAGTGTTTACTCCCAGTGCCTTTCAGCTGAAAGGTCAGGAAATGGATGTGGGAGTGCTGACCCTGGGATGTGCCCATATACAGGTCTGCAAACGTCTGTATCTCGTTTAAGCTGGATGTGAGTTCAGAGTGAAGGGTTCAAGTCTAACCCATTCTAGCCTCTGAGACTCACTTGTCTGTAATCTCCCCTTCCAGCAGTGAATCGCCTGGCTTTCCCATCTGCCGTCAATTTCATCATTCAATTTAATTATGTGCGGACAGCAGCATTACGATGTTACCCTGTACTTCTGTGGTCACAACTTTATCAGCTGGAGTAGAGTCTTACATGCGGTCTCTGCTGCCTTTTCTCACAGACACCTTGCATTTCCTGTCACATCCATCACCACACCCCCCACCCAATCCCCTTCAGGGAAACACTGTATATTTGCAAAATAATCAGATTGCGTTGTCAGAGTTGTCATTCCATCCTGAGATTCTCCTGACCTTTTCAATAAATCTTTAACCATTTGCACATATTAAGGAGTGAGCCTTGTACATGTACTGTGGAGTTTTGTTTTGTAGATGTTGACAAATGCATAGTGGGATATAGTCACCTTTCTAAGACCCACAAAAGAGTGTCACCTCTCTAAAAAAAGGAAGGGAGGGAGGGAGGGAGGGAGGGAAGGGAAGGGAAGGGAAGGGAAGGGAAGGGAAGGGAAGGGAAGGGAAGGGAAGGGAAGGAAGGAAGGAAGGAGAGAGAAAACAATCCCTATGCTTCATTATTCAGCTTTTTACTTCCACTCTCACAGTGCCCTTCTTAAAAATTGTTTCTTTATTTTGTGTTTCCCAGAATGTCATGGAATTAGAAATGCACAGTATACACAATAGGTAGCTTTTTCAGAATGGCTTCGTTCATGTAGAATACCCGTCTATTATTCATCCACTTCTTTTCATGGTCTCTCGGCCATTTCTTTTCATCAATGAATAATAATACCCCACTGTGTCGACTGACCCAAATTTGTTTATCCACTCACCTATTGAGAGGCATCTCGTTACTTTGGGGTCTGTGTGTGTGTGTGTGTGTATATAGATTATGAATAAATCTGCTATAAACATTCACATACAGGCTCTCTGGCTCTCTGTACATATATTTTCAAATCAGTTGCATAAATACCTGGGAATGTGATTGTTGCAGCCTGTGGCAGGACGACGTTCAGCTTTGTTAACTCCACAGCGTCTGCGCCACTGGTGTTCCCACCTTAATGAACCAGAGTTCGTTTTCTCTACATCCCTGCCAGCAGTGGGTTTTTCTAGGTTTTTTTAACCCATTTTGATAGGTATGTGCTGGCATCTCCTTGTATTAATTTCCAGTTCCCTGATGATAAATGCAGTTGAGCTTCTTTTCATATTCTTATTTGTCAACTGTATATTTTCTTTAGTCAAGTACTTGTCAGACCTTTTCTCAATTTTTAGTTGGGTTATTTTTATTTCTCACTTTTAAGCATTATTTATACATTTTTGAATATCAGTGTTTTACCGACTATGCGTTTTACAAATACTTTCCTACAGTCTGTAGTTTTTGCCTTCTTACTAGCATCTTTTACAGAGTAGAAGTTTTTAATTGTGATAAATTCCAAATTACCAGTTTTATTCTTTCATGGATTGTGGTGGTTCTAGTATTACCTCTAAAAACTCATTACCAAACCCACTGTCACCTAAATTTTCTTCTGTTTGTTTGTTGTTGTTTTTTTTTTTCCCGTAGAAGTTTTATAGTTTTATTTGACATTCGGTTCTGAGTTCTATTTTGAGTTCTTTTTGTTTGTCTTGTTTTGTGAAAGATGTAAAGTTCGTGTTTAGGCTCATTTACCTTTTGTAGAAAAAGGTCTTGTTGTGCCCAGATCATGAAGTCCCCAAAGACCACCAGGGAGCCAATTCCGATGCAAAAGCAAAAGAACCGTTTTATTGCAAGCTCGAGCTTGGGCTCCCGGGGTCTCCGCTACCACGGATCCAAGCCAGGAGCCCCGAGCTCTGTCCCAGGGGTATTTTATAGTGTAGCACAGCAAAGTGGGCGTATACATTTTAAACAAAGGGACTGCTTCTGGATTGGTTGCCACTTGGCCTGCCATATGGCCCACTCCAGAAGGCAGTTTCTGACTGGAGGCCGATGACTCAAGCTGGAAATCCAGTGACTCACGGTGACTCAACAGTTTAGAACACAATGGCTGACACAATACAAAATGGCTGAGTCTGGTCCTCACAGTCTGACTCTCCTGGCACCATTTAATGAAGGGTTCCCCTCTCTCCATTGAAATGCCATTGTGCCTTTCTCAAAGATCAGCTGGCTGTACTTACGTGACTATTTTTTAAGGTTCTCTATTCTGACCCATTATTCTACATGTTTATTATTTTTTAACAAACACCATGCTGTCTTAATTATTGCAGCTTCATAGTAAATCTTGAAAATAGGTAATGTGAATCCTTTTTCAGTTTTATGTTGGTTATTGATCTTGTGACGTTTTACATAAACTTTCGACTAATCTATTGATATCTACAAAATAGCTGACACCTTAATATCTAGTGTTCTAATCCACGAGTATAGACTATCTCTTCATGTATTTAAAACTTCAGTGATCTTTTTCCATAAAAGTTTTCCAATTTCTTGTCTGTAAACTCTATGTGTTTTTAGATTGATACCTAAGTATTTCATGGTATTTGTTTTATTGTAAATGGTGTTGTATTGATTTTTTATTTCCCATTCTAGTTGTTAATTCCAAGTACACAGATCAGTTGACTTTTGTGTATTGACCCCGTAATCTGGAGCCTTACTATGCATATATTTATTAGTCCCAGGAGAGTTATTTTTGGTGAATACTTCTGTATTTTCTACATAGATAACCATACCAGCTGTAAATAAGGACAGCTTTATGTCTTTCTTCCCAATTTACAGATCATATATTGTATATCATTTCTTGTCTTCCTGTACTAACTAGGACTTCTAGTATGGTCATAAATACAAGTGCTAAGAGGGAATGTGAGTGAGTAGTGTACATCCTTGCCTGATCCTCGTTGTAGGGGGGAAAGTATCCATTGATATGTTAATATACTTTTTCTCCTTTAGACATGTTATGTAGTGGGTTACACTTCTGCTTTTCAAATGCTGAACCAGCCCTGTATACTTGGAACAGATTCAATTTCATCATGGTCTATAATTCTTTTCACACCTTGTTGGGTTTAATGTGCAAATATATTGTTTGCATGCTTATTAATATGCGACATTGTTGTATAGTTTTCTTTCTTCACAATGTCTTTATCTGTTTTAGAATTAAAGTAATGCTGGCCTCAAGTAAGTCACGAAGTGTTCCCTCTGCCTCTAAGTTCTGATAGAGACTGTTCAGAATTGCTATTTTTTGTTTAAATGTTTGGAAGGATTACCATTGCTTTCTTTTTTGAAAGAATTCTAATTCTTTCCATTTTGGAAAGTTATGGGTTCTGGATTCCATTACTTTACTGGATATAGACCTACTTACACTATTTCTTCTTGTGAGAGTTCGGTATCATGTTAATTTTCTCCATTAACATTCTGATTTAATGATCAGCGATTCACTGATTTTTCACTCTGATTGTTATTATATGTTTTCTTCTACTTGCTAAACTTAAAATGTTCCTTCTTCTCTAGTTTCCTAAGATTTATTTTTTAAAACATATGCATTTATCCCTCTATATTTTCCTCTAAACACCGCTTTTTTTGCATCCCACATATTTATATGTTGAATTTTCATTTTCATTTAGCTCCAAATAATTTTAAATTTCTCTTGAGACTTCTTTGGCCCATGTGTAATTTAGAAGTTATTTATTTACTTTCCTAATATTTGCACATTTTTTAGTTATCTTTCGGTTAATGAGTTATAATTCAAATCTATTGTGCTCTAGTAATACATACTTTATATGATTTCTGTTCTTTTAAATTTGCCACAGCGCATTTTATGATCTATTTTAGAATATTGTCTATCTAGATAGATTCATATTCTGTGTGTTCTTGAGAAGGTGCAGTCAGCTCCAGTTTATAGAGATCTCTAAAATGTCAATTAGATCAAGTTGATTGGGAGTGCTATGTAGGGTCACCATATTCTTTCAGATTTTCTGCCTGCTTGATGTATCAATTAGTGAAAGAATGTTTAGTCTCCAATGATAATAATGGATTTATCTATTTTTCCTGTCCATTTTATCAGGGATTTTTGCCTCACATATTTTAATGCTCTGTTTTTAAATGCAAACATTTTAAAGATTAGGGTTAGTATCTTTGGAGAATTGACCCTTCATTATTATATAATGCCTCTCATTTTTGAAAATTTTCCCAGGTCTGACGTTTGCTTTTTCAGAAATTACTGTAATTATTCCAGATTTATTTTGATTAGTGTTATCGTATTATATCTTTCTCCATCACTTTATTTTTCAATTTGATAATTATATAAGTCAGATTTATTTTAGACAACATAAAATATAGATTTGCATCTTTTTCATCCATTTTAACAGACTCTATCTTTTCATTGGTACATATGTATAGTTCACATATAAAGTGATTATTGATGATGTTTAATACTGATCATGTTTGTAATGGTCTTCTACTCATTGCTTTCTTTTTGTATTTTTTTTCCTTTTTTTCCTGATTTCTCTAGTTCTAAAAGAGCATTTTATAAGATTCCATTTTCCATCCTCTCCCAGTATACTTCCTTTGTAGGATTTTTAGTGGTTAACTTAGTGTTTCTAATATATATTTCTAAACAACCCAAGTCCATTTTCAAATAATGCTATACAGCTTCACATGAATCACAGATAACTCTGGTTATTCCCATTCTTCCTTCCTCTTCCTTTATTGCTGTTGTTCATTACACTTGCCTGTATGCTCTAATCTGCCAATAAAATAATAAAATGCTACTTTTTTTTTCTTTTTCTTTTAGAGACAGAGTCTCACTTTATCACCTTTGGTAGAGTGCCGTGGCCTCACAGCTCACAGCAGCCACCAACTCCTGGACTTAGGCGATTCTCTTTTCTTAGCCTCCCGAGTAGCTGGGACTACAGGTGCCTGCCACAATGCCTGGCTACTTTTTGTTGCAGTTTGGCCAGGGATGGGTTTGAACCCACCAGCCTCAGTATACGGGACCAGCGCCCTACCCACTGAGCCACAGGCACCAAAATGCTACAATTTTTAATTTAAAATATTATCTTTAGATAAACTTAAAAACAGAAACATAAAATAATTTATTTTACCTTCATTTTTTCTTTACCTGAAAACTTTACATTTTTATATAGATCTGTGTTTTCATTCTCATTCTCCCTAAAGAACATTTATTTATTTACCTATTGGATTCATTCCTTGCAAGGCAAGTAGGCAATGAATTCCCTCAGTTTTTGTTAATCTTTACAAGTTTTTATTTCTTCACCACATTTGGAGAATCGTTTCACTGGAGACAGAAGCCTTGGGTAACACTTTTCTTCCTTGAACACTTCAAAGATTTCATGTTACTACTGGAAGACTCTATTTCCTTGCTTTAGGTAAGGTAAGCAGTCTCCCAGCTCTATCCCTCTACCCCTCCTTCTGGCTTCCTTCAAGTTTTTTTCTTTGCTTTTGATTTCTGCAGTTTGAATATGATATTTCTAGGTGTGGTTTTGCTCTTTTTTGTTTGTTTGTTTTGCTGCTTAATGTCCTCTGCACTTCTTGAATCTGTGGCTTAGTGTCAATAATTAAGATTGGAAAATTCTCAGATATTATTTATTTTTTCTGCTTCATTCTTCTTCTTCTTTTCCTTCTGGTATCATATTTCCCCACACTTCTTTAATATTGCCTTTTGATTTTCATTATGAGTCTCACTTGCAGGTCAGTTTGGAAATGATTTTCTCCCCTTCGCTCTGTGCAGTCTACTAATGAACATCAAAGAATGTTCTTCCATGTTACGTGTTTTTTATGTCTAATCTGATTCTTTCTTCGTGTTTGCATCTCTCTGCTTATGTCACCCAACTGCACTTCCATGTTTTCCACTTTTTCCTTAACAGTCCTTAACATATTAATCAGTTATTTTAAATTTGTGCTCTGATAATTCCAACCTTTTTGTCTCATCTGTCTGGTTCTAATGCTTATTTTTTCTCTTACACTGTGTTCCTTCTTGCCTTTTGGTGGGCTTTGTAATTTTTGTTGTTGCTGCTGTTGGAAGCTGGACATATTGTATGGGATAATGGGCATGAGATAAACAGGCTTTCATGGTGAAGGTCTCTGTTAATATGGCTAGGAGAGACTATGTTTATATTTATTCTAGACATGTATGCCAGAGGCTTCAGATTCTTTAGGTTTTTATATTTCCTAATGACTTCTGGCTTCCCTAGGAGGTCCTTCTTAGAGAGAGTCCATGTGAGGGACTGGTTGCAAGACTCATTTCAACAGAAAACTATGATTTAATTTCAAGTCCATTTTCATGAGTTTTAGGAAAATGGATAAAGAAAGGTGATCCAGTGGCCCAAATATATGAATCAGAAGCAACTCAACTGAACAGACCTCTTGGTCCTGAAAATTAAAATCTTTTTTTTTTTTCTCTCTCTCTCTCATTATTGCATGTGGAAGAAGCAGATTTAACTCTGCTCGCTCATATTGTCATTCCTGGGACTTTATAAAACTCCTGTGCTGATCAGGAGTGAAGAAAGGAGGGTAAAGCAATACCCAAGGAAAGAATTATTTAAAATCGCATCTGGCAGAGAACAACAGAAAGGTATAATTTTCTGAAAGTTTGTAACTTTCTTTAGGTAGATCTCAAATTGGTCTCAGTAAGATAGTGGAAACCAGCAGGAGTTATGAGGTCTTGCATTAGAGAAAAGCAGCAAACCAAGGACCGCCCTGCCATCCATATGCCCAGCCACCAGCAGGTGCTCACCTGGTGTGTGTGGTGGTGCTGGAAACTCATCCTGTGACATTGTGCAAATCATTTTATGTTTTTGAATCTCTATGACAGCTAAACAAAGAGAATTACATCTGGCCACAGAGCTTCTTGTGAGGTTCACAGGAGATAGTGGCAGTGGGTGCACCTTGAAATGGACCTAACAACATAGAGTTTTATTTATGGAATGATTTTATGTGTCATGTTTATACATAGAAGGGAATGTTTGCAAACAGAAGCTTGACAAGGATCATAATTTTTCATTACTTTTGTTTATTTGACATCTTCCTTTCTTAGCCCTCCCCCCAAGTTTGCTTCCATTAGCTTACCTTATAGGAAAAATAACACATTTTCACAGGCTCGGTTCTCTGATCCATCCTCCTAGAACTCCTATCTTGGTTTCATGACAGTAGAGAATTTTTTACCAGGCTCTAACATTTTGTCAGACAAAAGGCACTGTCAGTTTGTGGCACATATGGAAATGGACAAAGTGGCTGAGTGAGTCAGGGCAGGGCGTGGATGTGGCACCCACGCCACCCCCTCAGCCACCTTGTGCAATTAATAACAACAACATCAGGGCTCAGGCCCCACTGTTCCTTTGGCTGAAGCTACTCATGGGAGGCTACTGAGCTGTGGCCCCCATGTCCACTCACATCATTCTTCTTGGTTTACTGCGAAGGCACCTTACAGAAAGGGGGATTTGTCTGTGTCTGCTTTCCTCACGTGGGAAAAACTCTCCAGCCAGAATTCTGAGCCTAATTCCCACCCGTTATACTCACTGGAGAAGAATGCCGTGCTGTCCTAAGCAGACAAAAACCGGAGACTTGGCTCAGTTCTTGTAGCTCCATGATTAGGGCGCTGGCCACATACACTGGGGCTGCAAGTTCGAACCCAGCCTGGGCCTGCTAAACAACAATGATAACTACAACAAAAAAATAGCTGGGCATTGTGGTGGCACCTGTAGTCCCAGCTACTTGAGAGGCTGAGGCAAGAGAATCACTTGAGCCCAAGAGTCTGAGGTTGCTGTGAGCTGAAATGCCACGGAACTCAACCTAGGGTGACATAGTGAGACTCTGTCTCAACAAAAAAAAAAAAAAAAAAAAAAATACAACTGGAGACTCTCTCTGTATTATACTCATTGTGAATGACTGAGAAATGAATTAAGTTCTAAGCGCTTAGATGAATAGATGCTAGGCGTATCCAGTCATCGTAATAGATACCTCAACTCTCTTCTCCAGCTCCCCAGCCATTCTGTGCAGTTGGTTTTCTCAGTGGAAGCTGCATGGAGCATTGCACAGAAAACCTAAACTAAAAAGATATATATACTGTTCTGACCTCCTGGAGCCTATTAACAGATCCTGCTGGCTTTTCCTTACAGCTTCCCTCGTTGCACTAGAACCTCAAAATAGCACGTTTCTTAATGTCATTAAAAAATCAACAGTACCACAGGCAGAAAATGGAAGAGAGAAAAAATTATAGGAAAAATGAGCCCTGCTTGGAAACACAAAAAGTAATCTGCCATTTAATTTTTATCCAGAGAATAAAATACAAGAAGACTCTAAAATAAAGTCCTTGGACGCAGAGTGGTATATGACGACTCATGTAAAGTAATGAAATCTCAGAAAGAGCAGAGGCGAAAACATGAGTGACAACACGAGGGAAGACCCTGCTGATCATCTCTTACCCTTCACAGCGTCTACTGAGGTTTATCAGGGATGGGCTGGAAGACTGACCCCACCTTTTCTTCCACTGGACGGGTTGGGGACCCCTTGCCGCTTGGTTAAATCCTCTTTATGTTGTAATATAAAACAAGTCCTAACGTAAGGGAAGAACTAATAACCTTCAGTTATGTCGTTATCTATGACTAAATAAATACCAGTCAATAAGGCAATTAGTAAAATAACTATTGATACTAATAGCATGTAGTGATTTATTTTTTTCCCCTAAACAAAGGATGTCAGAGAGAAAGAAGTATGACATCCTTTGGAGACAAAAAATAATGCCTGAAAGACAATGAGTGCTAAATAAAATCTGAACAAATTGGTAGTTTGGACTATGAAAAATGCATATGAAAAACTCAAAATTTGTCTGTCTTAGCAGTGCCCACATCATCTCTGTGAGATCAACAGAAATGGAAAAATCTCTATTTTCTGTAAGCAGAAAACCTGAAACTAAGAATTGGGGCTACTGTAGGAATTAGAATACAACTCACCTGCTTCTCCGGCTTAACCAAAACATTATTTTTCTTATTAAAAACACATGCACACACACAAAGAATAGCTGTTATTTGATACAATAATTCATATTAATTTGCAGATGCACAATTTGCAGTGTGGACTGAATAGATGTAAGTCAGGTAGTCAATCAGAGTAGGAGTTATAAAATGAAAGCAATAACAAAATTAACTGTTTTGAGGTGTTCACGTGTGGATCATGTTCATTTTCACAAGTCCCTCATCAGGTCACACGAGTCCTTTCGTGTAGATGAGAAAAGTGGTGCCCAAGAGCTTTAATTGCACCTCCAGAGGCCTTTGCACTGAGTGGCTGGTCTGGGGCTTCTGCTTGTTTAACCTCATTCCAGAAGCTGCCTCACACTGCCTGGGTCAGGTGGGAGCTATCCTTCCTGGGTCGCTTAATGCCTCCAGAAGATATTTTTGCATTTCAATGAGCCTCCTAGAGTAGGTTTGGTCCTTAGAAAGGGTAATGTGTTTCCAGGAAACAGTGATACAAGCATTCTGACTTGCAGTTTTGCTCTGGCCAAGGGTCATTTATTTTGTTTCTTTCATTTATTCTTCATATATTTGCTTTTAGAAGCACTTTTAACCAGACAAATCACAGAGGGAAAATACACCATTATCGTAGAAGCTTTAATTAAGAGTGCTCGATTAACTAAGTGTAGAACATAAATGACTTAACACAATAACTAAGAAAATGCCGGAAAGGCTATGTTAACCAGTTTGATGAAAATATTTCCAATTGTATATAAAACCAGCACATGATACCCGATGATTGCACTAATGTACACAGCTATGATTTCATTTTTTAAAAAAGAAGAAGAAGAATGCTCAATTAATAGTCCGGGCAGCCGGTTCTCAAAAGGGAGCTTGCCCCTCAAGCAAGGGAGGTGGTCCAGGTACCAGCTGCTATTAAAATCTCTATTTCACAGCAAAGGCCAACAGGGGGACTCCAGCCAGTTGTAAATTCTTTGCATAAATCTCCCTTGAAGCAAACACCACCCATGGAATTTAAGAAACAGTAACACTGTAGAGCAGGTGTCCTCAAACTTTTTAAACAGAGGGCCAAATCACTGTCCCTCAGACCGTTGGGGGGCTGGACTAAATAAAAACAAAACGGGAACAAATACAATCACAGGCCTCATGTGGCCCAACGGGCTGTAGTTTGAGGACCCCTGCTGTAGAGAGAAAGCTCCAGAGAGGGAGAGACAAGTGGTCAATCTCTGTTTCTTTTGTAAGTCACTAGAACAATCACTTCAAAGGTCCTAAGAGGGATACTTTTATGACCTGTGCTTTTGAACTTTTTGAACCTTCACCAAGAGGGACCCAACCCTTGAGATGTGTCCAGAACCCAGGCTTGTTGAGTAATTCCTCTGCCTTGATGAAGGCCGTGCAAACAAAAGAGGCATAACTCACTATTCTAAACATGAAGCGCCAAAGGGCTGTGACAGTTTTCACTCCGTGTCCTAGTAAATAGGGCCCTGATGCTGGAAACCATAAAATAGTTTTGGTTTGGTGTAAAAATAAAATCAAACACTGGAAAGAGCTTTCTGTAGAAACTCATCAGTTTCGCCCCAGATTTATTCATGCATCCTTTCCCTAGGATTCTCCTCGATTGTATCATGAACCTCAGCGCTTCAAACTCCCACCAGCGGCCCCGCCTCACCCCCGTGCCTGGGACTCTCACGGCCATAGTGAGGAAACTTCTCTGAGATGTCTAAGCTGATTTTATTTTAGCCACAGAGCTGAAGATAGATGGATAAAAACTCATAAGACAGACAGAGAGGATGGGAGCAAAAGTAGCTGTCTGCGTTAGGAGGGGCATAGGCCCAGGGAAGGAGGTGGGTCTGGGCACCAGTAATTAAAGGTCCAGCAGGATAAATAAACTAAGGGTTGAGGAGGGTGTGAAAGGCAGGAGAGAGCTCCAACAGCCAATAGATATGCAAGGGAATTCCATACTTGTTTCCAGGGTCCAAGTTCATGGACTTGATTCAAAATCGGCTATACTAAGCGAGGCAAGGCCTGATGGGGTAGAGGGTCAACATAGTTACTGGTACCCTGGCATTTGGCTCCGTGAGCTGCTTCCAGTGTGGTGTGGATGAAAGATCTATCTGGAATGCCCTGTTGGGAGCCCTATAAATCGATGGCAGAATGCACTGCTCTCACCTGGGGATAATCTCCTCTTGCAAGTTAGGGCTTCATGAACAAAACAGAGGGAGGTGCCTGGATATTCCACTCGCTGATGTTTCCTGCCTTTGCTGGCATTCCATCCTCCTGACAGGCCCCACATGCATGGCCTCTGAGCATCCTGAAACTGACTGTGATGATCCTTGAGCAACACACAAACTAAGAAAAACAAAAGGGGAATCCACGTAAGTGGGCACAGGCAGACCAGACGCAGGACGACCCCATGATTGGGCACAGGTTGACCAGACGCAGGACGACCCAGGGCTTGCTGGTGGCTGGGGCCCAAGAGCAAGTCAAGGCCCGAGCCATGTCTTCCGTCTGAGCTCCACAGAGTAATACAGCCAGCCTCCACCTTCAACGCTCTCCCACGTGTCCAGCTAAGCCGGGTCCTGGCTCTCACTCCCCTCCCGAGGGAGCTAAAACACCTCCGGGAGCTCATTCTTCAGCTGCACTTCTTTCCAGTCTTTTCTACTTAAGTCTCAAGAGGCTTTTCCTGGCCCCCAAGTTTGAAATGTTCTGCTCTAGAGTCTTATTGCCCAGCAAACCTCAAATTGGCTCTGCCTCTTTGTATGGCCCCAGACAGTGAGACCCCAGGTCAGCCTCGCTCTGATAATGGGAGGGGGCTCACCACACTCCTCTGTACACCTTACTGAAGCTGATTCTTCATGCTATCTACGGATCATGTGGCTAGATTCCACCCTGGTGCTCCCCTGGAAGCTGGTTACGTGTTTCGCCTCACTGGCATCTCCGTAGCCCAGTAGTCCTGGATGGGTTTAGACCCAAGGCCTCTCTAAGCTACTCCAACCCAGGTAGCTAATTTTCCATGTCACAAGGTACATAGCTAAGGCAAACTTCACACCTGCCTGCCAATTTATTAGTACTTCACGTGGACTGACTCAAAGAGCCCAGTTTTGTAAGAACATCTACAAATTATTGATGGGAAATCTCTCTCTTCTTTCCCCCCCTGCTCATACACCTGTGTGCACGCCCACACACCCATGCAGTAGTGCAGTCAAATCTGTCCTGTCTTGTGAGACTAAGAACAGTCAGCCATCTTTTCATAGTCAACTTACTCAATATTCCCCCACTAGCAGATTTCCTTATAAATGGAAAATATAAAAGAAAAATATTTTTATTGGGCACATTCCTGAATTTTCCTGGCCCTGTTCCCTCAGTTCTCGAAAACACTTATTTCTGGGAGGAAAAAAGCCATTGCCTTGATGGGGCTTACAGTCTAATTAGGTAACAGACTTCAATAAAACAATTCATGAAAATTAAAGTGATATTACAATAAATAAATGTGTACTGCCCTACAGGAGAACTAGATTAACTGAGTGTACGACAAAGAGACGCGGCTTTGTGGAAACGGGAAAGACTTCTCTAAGGAAATGTGTGAGCTTGAACTGAAAGGGGAACAGAACGTATGTATAAGTAACACAGGGAAGTCCAGACAGAGGGGCCCAGCCTGCTCGGGGCAGAGCGGTGCACATCTCTAAAGTACTGTGAATACTGCAGTGGTGTGAGGCTCATCAGCTATTAGTTGTTTCTGTTTCCATTTTTTATTATTACTTTTAATTAAATAATGCAAAACTATTGAGTATTTTTTTTGTTTTTGAGGCAGAGTCTTGCTCTGTTGCTCAGACTGGACTGCAGCGGGCCAATTACAGCTCACTGTAACCTCAAATTCCCAGGCTCAAAAGATCCTTCAGCCTCAGTTGCCTGAGCAGCCAGGACCACGGGCACATGGCCACCGGGGCCTGGGCTAATGCAGTTGTATTTTGCAGAGATGGGATCTTGCTGTGTTCCCCAGCTTGGTCTCTAACTCCTGGCCTTAAGTGATCCTCCTGCTTCATCCTTTTAAATTGCTGGAATTATAGGTTTAGCCACTGAATAATTTTAATCATGGGGGAAATATAATCAGATTTGGACCAGATATGAGATACAGAGATAGGCAGGTGAAGGTGACAAAGTTATTGAAGACGATTACTCCTGGGTTTTTGGCATTAGCACCTGAATGAGTCAGGACGCCATCTACCATTGGCTGATGGAAGCAACACCAATGTAAGACTAGCATCTGGGGAGAGCACCAGTTTGTACCACACTTGATCTGGAACGCCTATAAGTCTTCTAAATTATACACCAAATAGGCAATGAGGGAGCAAAGCCTGGAGGTCAGGGAAAAGTCAAGATCTACGTGTGTGGCATAAATATTTGTGGACGTAATATTCACAGGTATAAATGAAGTCGTGGGGATTGAGAAGAGCAAACTGGGAAGTCCAATTTTGAGGAACTCCAAAAATAGGGAGCAGTATGATTTAGTGATAAAAGATCGAACGTGAAAAGCCAGCTTGCCTTTGTCTGAATCCCAGTTTCTTCAGATAGTAGCTTTGTGGCCTCGAGCGATGTACTTAACCTCTTAGTGCTGCCATCCCCACATCAGGAAAGATGCAGCTAATAATACTTATTCCCTAGGGCTTTAGGAATATTAAATTAAATAACACTTGTAAAGTTCTAAGAACAGTGTCTGGCACATAATAAGCACTTAGCAAATATAAGTTGTTTCTTCAGCTGCTCCTTGTTAATTACCTTCAGCAGCAGCATCATTATCAATATTAGACGTAGACAGAAATAAAGCAGAGGAGACAGAAGAGGGATAGCCAGAGGGGTAACGAGGAGACAGTGACGTCTCCAGGCCAAAGGAGGAACTGGGCGCTGCGTCCAACAGTGTGGAATTCCAGTACGGGGTCGGGTGAGGCGATGCCTGGCAGGTGTCTGTTGTACTTACTGACGTGCACGGGACTGGCACCCTTAACAATTTTTTGAGAGTTTTGAGCATAGCTCGATTGACTTGTAGATGGAAATGATCACATTTGAAAAAGATCCAAATAGAGCCAAAAAGAGGAGACCAGGAAGGAAGGTGTGTTCTAAGGGAACACGCCCTCTTTATAAGAGGCAGGAAGGAGGAGACAATGGCCCCAGACAAGGTTTGGTTGTGTGGAGCCAAGGGAATTCCCATCTGATGCCTTCTGGGCCCTTATGTTCCCTTCCAGAATAAAAGGGAGGTCGTTTCTTGGGAAAGAGAAGAGAACGTGTTCTGAGCCCTTAGAACACTGTAGTAGTCTTCTCTCCTGAGAGTCTCGAGGCAGAAACACAGCTTTACCATAAAGGTATGGAGGCTGAACAGTGAAAGGATTGTTCAAAGAAAAGTGTGAAGCTTGTGGACAGCAATGGATGGAGACTAGAGATGAGACTGGACTTGCGTACGAGGCCCCGTTTTGACAAACTTCTCTAGGCAGTGGGGGAATAGTAAGAATTTTTAACAGAGACGGTATGAAGACGGTGCTCTTTTAGGAAGATTAATCTGGCCAAGTTCAGAATGAATTAGATAGGGCTAACGTCTTGGCATTTAGTTAGGAGGATTAGATTCCATTTGACAGGCTTTTGTTGAGGTTTGCTATGGAAAGTTCCGTCTCTTGTCCCATGACACTCCCTGTGGGTCAGTGATGAGCAGGCTGCAGGGAGAGCACAGAACAGGTATACCTGATATGCATTTCCTAGGACATCAGAACTCCAGCATCGGGAGCAGCAGGGAAGAACTCAGGATAACAGCTCTAACGTAAAGTATTAAGAAATATTCACTAAGGTTCACGTAAGCGTCAAGGACCAATGAATAAGCACTAATGGAAGTGGGGGTTAGAAGAAGGTCCCAGAGGTGGCAGGAGTAGAACCTGGGGAGAGGACAGCACGGTGTTGCCGGAAGTCATCGTGGTTGCAGAAGTTGGGGGCCTTTGCTGCTATTACTCTGCAGACTGGCTTTATAACTCCCAGCCCCAAAGGGTGACACTGGCGTGGAGTTTCAGGTCAATGAAAAGGACTGCTTGAATATGAACCATGCTCCATTCCCCAAATGTTCCTATGTGAGGGAAATCAGAAACAGACTCCTCAAATGATCTGACCTCTGCATTACTGAGATGCTGTTGACTATGGATCTCCCAGAGGCTGTGTTTAGGATCTGTGCTATCAGGGATTGGGAAGCAGTGAAAGGGGACAGCACAAGGGGAGGTGGTGGCCGCGGGAGTGAGCAGGGAATGAACGGCCCAGGCCTCTAGTCCATCTCGAGAGACTGGATGCCACTTTCTTTGGGTTCAGAGTCTGCATTTCCTTGAAAGAGGCAGCGAGGGCTCCCTGCACAGCTGGAGAAATGTCCGGCCGTGTCACCGACCCCTCTGTACTCCTGGGCAGATCATCTCCCCCTGATTTACTGTTCCTACCTATAAATTGAAGATAATAATCTGTGGCCATGTGTTATTACACTAAGTGGAAAATGAGATCCCGTAGGTGAAGGACTTTGAAGTCGTGAAAAGCAAGGAGGCCCTCCATAAAATTTCCAGAGCAGTGTCCGTGTCAACCAACATTCACGAGCACCAGTCCTGTGTAGTGCAGCAGCTCATCCCTGTACCTGAAGATACTCAAACTATAAATCGTCCCTGTATGTGAAAATGTGCCCTTCAAAAATCATTAGCTATGGAGGTGATATAAATATATTTATAAGGGAAAGAAATTTTATAAGGCAGGAAGAAGGGTTTTTTTTTTTTTTTTTGTTATTGTTGTTGTTGTTTGAGTGCTTGAATCTCCACATTTGGCTGACTTGAGAATTTTATTTATCTTTACCACTTAACATGCCTACACCCCAAGAATAAGCAGGGCCCCTTAAGAGGTCTGATCTTGCCAGCCATCTTCGCGGATGACCACTGCTCCTTGGCAGCTATGCCTGGCAGCCTGCCCTCAGCAGATAGCAAGCAGGACGGGGACAGAGGCCACAGGTCAGAGACAGACATTAGTAACAGATGCAGAGGATGAAATGGGCCCTGGTGAGGGTTGTGGCTGTAAACAGACCTCCAGTGTGGCTCTGCCAGGAGGCAGCTCTGACCTGGCTGTCAGGGTGCAGGAGCGGGTCATGGGTTGTAGGGAAGAAGGGGAAGTTTCTCTGAGTCTCAGGTTTGGGAGAAGCTGGGCCGCCTCGCCCTGCAGGTCTCCATGACTTAGAAGTCGCTTATCTGATGTGTGACTGCAACTATTTTCCCAAGGAACTTAAAGTGACTTAGTTAACCTGAAATTCCCAGCAGTGCTGGACATGCAGATGAGAGGTTTTGTCTGCAGACTTTGGTGCCTGAGCCAGCAGACAGCTGTGCCCTGCAGAGGCAGGGTGCCACTACCACCTGTGGGCAGCAGGGGCTGCCTCCCCCACCCCAGCCCAACCCAAAGCGCACCAGGGTAACTGGAAAGGAAACACCCGAAGGGAAGCTAAGTTAAAGCCCTGTGCATGACCAGACCATCTCCTAGGGCCACTGGTCCTCCCATCAGCCACCGGAGAAAGTTCCCATCTGAGCATCCAAATGGGGGCCCTGCCGCCCTCCCTGAGAGCTGGTGCTTGCGCCCTGGAATCACAGGACAAGTCCCGGAGTAGTCAGCCTTCCAGAGGGAGGCATCGGGCCTGACCAGAGGAGGCCTGTTTTCATACCAGAAGTCAGCCAGGAACTTAATCCTCTATTATGAAGCCAGCTACCACCATGGTTGAGCCCTCACTGTCCCCCTCACCGCTCCCTGCCTTGTGCCCTGAGTATGTTATTCCTTTTTTTTTTTTTAATTAATATTAAATCATAGCGGTGTACATTAATGTGATCATGGGGCACCATACATTGGTTTTATAAACAATTTGACACATTTTTGTCACACTGATTAACATAGCCTTCCTGGCATCTTCTTAGTTATTGTGTTAAGACATTTATAGTCTACATTTAGTTAAGTTTCACATGTACCCTTGTAAGATGCACCATAGGTATGGTCCCACCAATCACCCTCCCTCCGCCCATCCTCCCCCCTCCCTCTCCCCATGCCCCATATTCTTAGGTTATAATTGGGTTACAGCTTTCATATGAAAGCCAAAAATTAGTTTCATAGTAGAGCTGAGTACATCGGATATTTTTTCTTCCATTCTTGAGATACTTTACTAAGAAGAATATGTTCCAGCTCCATCCATGTAAACATGAAAGAGGTAAAGTCTCCATCTTTCTTTAAGGCTGCATAATATTCCATGGTGTCCATATACCACAGTTTATTAATCCATTCATGGATCGATGGGCACTTGGACTTTTTCCATGACTTAACAATTGTGAATTGGGCTGCAATAAATATTCTGGTGCAAATATCTTTGTTATAATGTGATTTTTTTGTCTTCTGGGTATATACCTAGTAGAGGAATTATAGGATTGAATGGAAGATCTATTTTTAGATCTCTAAGTGTTCTCCAAACATTTATCCAAGAGGAATGTGTTAATTTGCATTCCCACCAGCAGTGTAGAAGTGTTCCCTTTTCTCCACATCCATGCCAACATCTCTGGTCTTGGGATTTTTTGATGTGGGCTAATCTTATTGGAGTTAGATGGTATCTCAAGGTAGTTTTGATTTGCATTTCTCTGATGATTAAAGATGATGAGCATTTTTTCATATGTCTATAGGCCGTGCACCTGTCTTCTTCAGAGAAGTTTCTCTTCAAGTCCCTTGCCCAGCCTGCTATGGGATCACTTGTTCTTCTCTTGCTTATATGTTTGAGTTCTCTGTGGATTCTGGTTATTAAACCTTTGTCGGAGACATAACCTACAAATATCTTCTCCCATTCTGAGGGCTGTCTGCTTGCTTTACTTACTGTGTTCTTGGCTGTGCAGAAGCTTTTTAGTTTGATCAGTTGCAGTAGGGTATTTTTGAAACTGCTTCAATTGCCCGGGGAGTCCTCCTCATAAAATACTCGCCCAGACCTATTTCTTCAAGAGTTTTCCCTACACTCTCTTCTAGCATTTTTATAGTTTCATGTCTTAAGTTTAAATCTTT
>CAUYPK010088045.1:0-28306 GCA_963574355.1 Loris lydekkerianus | reverse complement strand
GGAGGTATAACCTGCAAATATTTTCTCCCATTCTGAGGGCTGTCTGCTTGCTTTACTCACTATGTTCTTGGCTGTGCAGAAGCTTTTTAGTTTGATCAGGTCCCAATAGTGTATTTTGGATACTGCTTCAATTGCCTGGGGGGTCCTCCTCATAAAATATTCACCCAGGCCGATTCCTTCAAGAGTTTTCCCTGCCCTTTCTTCAAGTATTTTTGTAGTTTCATGCCTTAAGTTTAAATCTTTTATCCAGTGAGAGTCTATCTTAGTTAATGGTGAAAGGTGTGGGTCTAGTTTCAATCTTCTACAGGTTGCCAACCAGTTTACCCAGCACCATTTGTTGAATAAGGAATCTTTTCCCCAATGAGTGTTTTTAATTGACACTATGCTTTTTAATGAATTGTTCTTAGCATCTTTGGAGAAGACCAGAAATCTATGTTTGACGATAGTAGTTGTACACTTTATAGATTCAATTATATAGTCAATTAGACAAAGAAGATAAACCATGTTCACTTTCTAGGATGGTTTATGATACGTTATCTTGGGGATATTGGCAGGATTTTGCCTGAACTATATAAGGTGCTGACTGGCTTTATGTTATTTTCTAAACAGTAAATGTTGTTAAAATTGGAGTGTGGGTACATTTTATAAAGTACAGTGAACTTTTGTTCATTGCTAATTTATTCTGTCCTATTATTATTTGTTCATATTTCATGTTTGATAAAAATAATTGACATCCTTTAATTAACATTTTCCAATTATAGTGTAAACCATGTTAGAGTTTATATAAGGTGATAGGAAAATAGAGAGGTTGAAAGCAGGCTAGAAGAATTTTGAGAGGCCGGTGGAAAAGTGCTTCATATGACATGTTAAGAGATTTGATCTCCATTCTCTGAGTGTTGGATTTGAAGCATGCCATTGTATTATATGCCTGTCTATTCCAGAATGAAGAAAAATTCATCCTGGAAGCAGATTGACAGTTTACTGGGGAAAGCTTGTTAGGCAAATATTGCAATAGTGAAGTCTTCATAAGATGAAGTTTTAAAGGCTGAAGAAATAAATCACAACTTATTAGTGACCACTGCATATATTATAGGAAGTCTACTATTTATTAGAATTTAAATTATAATTATACCACCTGAATTAACATGTGAAGATATATATATATTTTATTGTTGGGGATTCATTGAGGGTACACAGAACCAGGTTACACTGATTACTTTTTTTAGATAAGGACCCTCTTATAATTGTGTCCCGCCCCCCCCCTTCCCTTTCTCAACTCTCTCCATCCCCTACCCTCCATTGTGTACTGGGACTTTAATTTTTAAATGGTCTAAATTTTATAATTCAGAATCAGTGACAGAAGTTACCTCAGAAAACATCTAACCAAATGTTATATGCTTGATGAAATTGAAACTCAGAGTCAACATGATATGCTCAAGATAACACCATTGGGTCCTGACAGAGTTAGTTGTCTTTACTCTAAGGCAACATTATTAGTCAGGGTTTTCCATAGGAACAGAACAAACAGGATATGAGGGAGGAAATGTGTTAGAGGAATTGGCTAAAACAATCAAAGCAGTAGAGAAGTCCCAGGCTAGGCCATGTGCAAGGTGGAGAATGACAGCGTCCCACAGCATGGCTCAGTATGAATGCCTCAGATCCCAGGAAGTCAGCTGTGCAGCCATGTTTCTGAAGCCCAGATCCTGAGATCCCCTGGGAAGCTGCAAGTGCAAGTCCCAGAGTTCAAAAGCTGAAGTATAAATATGGGGTATGATGTTCAAAGGCAGGAAAAGAAAATTCCTGCTCTGGAAGGCAAGAGAGAATCTTCCTTCCTCTGCCTGTTTGTCCCAACCAAGTCTCCTCCTATTAGATGGTGTCTGTCCCCATTGAGGGCAGTTCTCTCTCTTGGTCCAGTTGCATGCCACTCTTTCAGTAAACATCCTCACAAATACACCCAGAAACCATGTTTCACCAGCCATCTTGGCACGGCTCAGTCCAGTCAAGTTTACACCCCAAATTAACCATCACAGTTCTACCCATTGTTAACTTGGCAATTATATCCATCTCTTCAAACCATAGTTAATCTCCAAATAAAGACAATAACAAGGTCACAGTTTTAACTAACATGAAACAACTATCCTTTGCACAAATCAGAATGCATTGATCTTGTCCCTGGAAGGTGAGGTACAGTTCTTGATGATTCTTCTGATATCCTGTATACTAAAATATATGCTTAATAATACTTAAATACTGGTATCAGGTCAATAAGTGTTATTTTTTTGATAAGAAAATGAAATAAAAAATAAAACACAGATACTTGCTTAATAATGTATGTATATGCATATGTATTCTTAATAAAATAGGAAATGAAGTAGAATCTCCATAGTAGATCACCTCCCTACATCACCCACCTCCTTAAGGCAATGTAATTTTAATAGACTGGACATACATGTATCTATAAGTCCAGTAGGACTAATTCCTTATACCACCTCTGTATGTTGTTACAGTATCTTAGATGGTCAACTTATAGTTGTTCTACTGTAATTACAAATACAGTTCTGATTTCTACAACTGGTTTGGTGGTCATCATTGATATTTATAAGTGCCTTCTCCCCTATCTACATTCCCTTTTCCTTCAGTAAGTACCACAGTTGGTCATGGTTCTTTATGTGGTGAGGTGATGAATGCCTTCATTCCTTAAGTGTCTGGACCATTAATAGTTATGACCAGATTAGACGTTGTACTTTCCCATTGATCTTAATCACGGAACATGTTTATATTAAGAGATGTCCCTAAGTCTCCTGTATTTCAGTTATTCATCCTTGGCTTCATTGTGGGGGAATAGCCCAGTTTCTGCTTGATAGTCTGAATCACAATAATCAATGCCATAACTCTCTTCTTAGCCTACTGACCCCGTGGTATGAGGATGCTGAAGTGGCCAGTGGCAGTCTTAAATTCTGGTTCAACTTGGAATCATTATGTCTCCTGGTAGAAGCTTTCATTCCTGTAGAATTAAGAAATCTAGGAACAAGAAGCAAAGAATTTCACTATTGGGCCAGTTTTGCCAATTCAGTGTATACTCAAATGATTTCACCCATTTTTCAATCATGCTCTTTCCAAGTCCCTGACCATATAGCCAGACCACTGGCTTCAGCTACAACCAGTGGAAAAGTATTTAATGGCACATTTTGCAGTTCCTCCTTCCAAGCAAAGCATGCAACCAGATGTACTATCTGAAGGTCTACCACTGGGGAGATTTCCTTTACTGCTCTCTTCAGGGATGTCCCAGAAAAGGGCCATGCTGTGGCAGCTGTTCATGTTTGGGTGGTACCTGCAGATCCTGAAGAACCATTTGTAAGTCAGGGCCTTATCTTCTCTTCCTCTGTCAACTGATCTCAGGATTCCTTATGGAGAGGGATGGAGGAAAGGCTGTTGCCAGATTCATAGCTGCATACCAGCTACCAGTAGATAGCACTAATTTGCTCAAGCAATGGAATTACAGCTGGTTCAGTAGTTGCTATTGGAGTTAAGACTTAGTCAATCTCATAATCCACCGTCCTTCTCCAAGTTCCATTTGTCTTCTACATAGGCGAAATAGAGTTGAAGAGTGATGTGGTGGGAATCAACACCCTCGTATTTCTTAAGTCCTCATTAGTGACACTACTTTCTGCACTCCCACCAAGGATGCAATTTTATTTTTGATTTCCTGCTTTCTTAGGGACAGACAGCTCTAACGACTTCCATTTGATCTTTCCCAGTATGGTAGTCCTGACTTCTCAGGTTAGGAGATCAGTGAGGGGATTCTACAAGCTACTGAATATGTCTATCCTAATTATACATAGTATACATATTATACATGCCAGGGAAGTAAGTACAGGACAGGTTCAGAGAACCCACTGTAACTAGGACCAGAGCTAAAACTCCCATCAATCTCCTAACCTTCATAAACTCCTACTCTGTCTTGAAGGCCAAGGTGATGTTTCAGGTCTTCTGGAATTAACGTCAGTCCAGAGCCAGTGTAAAGTAGCCCCCTGAAGGTCTGATTATGTACATTTCCCCAATACAGTTACCCTGATAGAAGGCTGCAGATTTCTTTGGGGAAGGATGGGAGAAAGATTAACAATGCAAAGTTGATATTGTACCTTGTTCCTCCCTTAAGAGAACCTTGTCTTCCCTTTATTTAGGGGCTTCTAACCTCGTTCAAATCTGGAAATTCATTCAGGGATCATGATGCTATTTTAATGACTTCAGTTAGACTTTTATTCATTTGACCTAGCAGTTTTCTACTTATAGAGGTATAGTAGAAATTATAGTAGACTTCCTATTTATTTTACATGTAGAAACATTGGGATTAATTAGCCAACAACATGGATCTGTATGATCATATTATTCTGATCCTTACTTTGCCTCTGTTGTCCATTATGATGACTATGCCCACTTTGCTTAGATGCTGCCACTTGGCGCCTGACACCCTGGGATCCAATTATTCTCATTGCATTTAAGTTTTCCAATTGAATGTGATTCTCAGACCCATGCCCACTATAAAGTCTGACATAAGAAAAGAGCAATCACAAAGCACTTCAAGGACGTTGGTGCTCCCCTCATCAATCTATTTTTCAAAGTCTGGACCCTCCCAGTGTGGGGTGAGTTGGTTTTATGTGACAAATCAACTCTTATCATTCCAATCTCTCCAAACCTTTGAATCCCTTTCTCTACATTATACCAAGGGAGATCAAGTGTCTTCATCTTACTTACGGTGAGCCATCTTTTGATCTATATTTCAGTCAACACAAAGTATTAGAACTTTTCAAAACCTCTGTGCTGCAGCATTAAATACAGAATCTCTTCTTAGTGGTCCCATGTCAATAATTTCAGTGTGATCCAACTTTATGTTCCTTCCAATATTATCTCACTATCTTTAACATCAATTTCCACACAGGCTGTATGGATTTATGCTTGTATAATTTAGAAAACTCAAGTAGTTGTTTTGGAATATATCACATTTTTTTATAGGTCACGCTTTATACCTCACCTTTGGGGGCCTGCTGGGACTTGAGTTTAGTTATAGGTCTAGAAAGAAACAGGAGTGCCAGAGGTGGGTCTTGAGGAGATCAGCATTGTCTTGCTTGGCAGGAGCCTTGGAGGAGAATGGTACTCTTCCCTCAGTGGATGCAGGATTAATTCCCTCAGAGGTGGAAAAGCCAGGACTACTGGGAATAAATATGGAAAGATACTTCCCCTGGCAAAAAAAAAAAAAAAAGGCTGCTCAGAATTTAGGAGCCCAAGGTTCCCAGCTTCATTAGGGTCTTCTCAAGCATTCGGATCCCATCTTACAAGATCCCTTTCTTTCCTAATCAATGTCCTTAATTCAGATAACATTGTGTTGTTGAAAATTAACCTTTCATTGTAAATCAGATAGTTGTATGCTGAGGGTATATGTTTGATTTTTGGCAATTTCGTACCTATTTGAAATTTAGAAATTTCAACCAATTTCAATCCAGTGACTAGAGAAGAGAGGATTCCTTTCAGGGCATGCTTAGAAGAGTTCAGGCTATTTATGCACATTTGGAGCCAAGAATTTGAATTCCTGAACTTTTCTTTCATCACTTTGTCTAGAATTGTTTTGCTGCTTATGAGCAGGGAATTAGAAGAATTATCAGATGCATTCATTCACACTATAAACAATTCACAGTATGGATTTTCAATGCTCTCTCTGGTGTTAGAAGTACAGTTCTTAGCATTTTTATGTCTAATTAGATCAGGGAGCCAATTCCAGAAACCCCAAAACCAATTGAGAAAATTCATCCTTTAAATTTTATTCATACAGAACCACTCCTGGTAAAAAGGAGTGTTGCTATAGAAGAATAACTTGGTAATTTATAATGAAAAGAGGTTCAAGGAAGTAGTCCCTGGGCCACATCTACCGCACTCTTTATGCGGTCAAGTTGTGAATTTTCCAAGTATGTAAAGGACTCTCTGATTCCATTTTAATTACAAATTCTGCCTTTAGATCATTTCTTTGCTTCCATAACCCAGGGTAAGCTTCTTGAGTACTTTGCTGCCCTAAAGCCCTATGCCATAGATAAAATGTAGCAAAGTTTATTTCAGCTATATAAAAATGGTGCCTTTTACTGTAGTTCTCAATAAGATTCTTCTCATTTTTATTATAGTGGCCTGTAATACCTGTATTTCTTTTGACATTTTGGTCACAACCATTTAAACAATCTTTACGTAGTTCTAGCTCATCTTCAGAGCCCCCACTAGAATCACTCCTAATGATCTGCTCATTGCAATGTAGGATTTATTTAGCCTGCTCCTCCAAATTCTTCCAACTTCTATTACCCAGTTCCAAAGCCACTTTCATAGTTTCAGGAATTTTCATAGCAACAACCCCACTTATTAGTACTAATTATCTGTCTTTGTCTATATTGTGTTTCTGTAACAGAACCTGAGACTGAGTAGTTTATAAAGAAAAGACATTGGCTGAGGATTCTTATGACTGAGAAGTCTAACAGCATGGCACTAGCATCTGCTCAGATTCTGGTGACAACAATGTGCTGGATCAAGACGTGGCAGAGAAGTGGAAAGTCTAGTACGTGTGTGCAAAGTGAAAGACAAGGAGAAGAATACCTGGCTTTATAACAACTCTCACTATCATGGTAACTAATCCAGTACTGCAAGAGTAAGAACTCACTCCCTGGAGATTGGATTAATCTATTCATGAAGGATTTACTCTTACGACCCCAAACCACCTAGGCCCCACCTCTCTCTAAGGTCAAATGGCAATCAGATTTCCACATGTGTTTTAGAGGAGACAAAGCAAATACAGAGCTTTGGCATAAGTCACATCGCCCTGGAAAAAATAATGGTCTTGGATTTAGATCTGGAATCTAGTCAAAGCTGCAACCCGGCACATAAATTAAAGTTTGTGTATCTTTGTTTTAAAATAAAGAGTAGAATTTGAATTTCAGCTCTTGATAGTGGTAGGTAGATTTTATTGCAGTTAAAAATATATTAAAACATATTAAACTGAACTTTTTTCTGTAATAGATGGTCTAGCTATATATTTAAAATCATATATTTTCTATAAAAAATTAAGTGGATTACAAACATGAATAGCTAACAAATTAGGTACTGTAGGTATATTTGTTATTTCTTGCCTGTGGCTCAAAGGGGTAGGGTGCCGGTCCCATATGCCGGAGGTGGCAGGTTCAAACCCAGCCCTGGCCAAAAACCACACACACAAAAAAAATAACAAATAAATACAAATAAATGAATAAATAAATAAATTTTAAGGGCTACAGGTAGGAGACTTGATTTTTTTTCTTTTTTTTATCATAGATAAAAATATGCACCATAGATTTTATGAACCTCATTTACCTCACATCATACAACACTTAGACAAGTTTTAAAGTATTTTCCAAACAACTAGTAAAACCTTATTACTTAAATATTTCAAACAAATAATAGTTAAATTAATTGTTTACATTTAAATAGTTTTATTATTCTATATATTTATGTATTCATGGGAAGAGGCTGAATGGCAAGAAGGTAGTACATGATCCTTATTGTCATGACTGTATGTCAGTGCTTACCTAGCTTTCTTTCACTTAATATTAGATACTGAGGACTGAATATTGAAAACATGTTCATAATTGCCTCAGAATCTAAGCAGAACATTTTTATTTGCAATTTTACTAGCATTTTAATTTTAATTTATTATCTGTTACATATTTGTTATACATTAACTTGTAGGTGCATCTTAAATTAGTTTTTCATTGGTGTACTCTGGAGATTGGTTCTGGGACTACTTTGTATACCAAAGTCTTTGCATATTCATTCTTGCAGTCAGCTCAGCAGAGTGTAAGAGAGGTTGACCCTCAGTACACACAGATTTTGTATCCTTCAAACTTAGTTTTGATCCATGTTAAGTTGAAAATCTGCGTGTAAGTGAACTGGGATTGTTCAGAGTTTTGTTATTCAAAGATCAACTCTATTGACTTCTTATGAATGACTAGAACTGACTCTTAATATGTGTGTGTTTTAAAGCTCTTTGTGCTTGGTTTGATTGTATTTATTAGCCATTATTTTCAAAAATCATATGTAAAACTATGTAAAACACATGTCTGAATAACTATTCATATTTTAAAAAATAATTACCAGAAGACATCCTTCTGATAGTAACATAAATTTTTTTTCTATATTTAGATTTACCTAGGAAGCAACGTATGTTAAAAATATTGAGGCATTGTTGAAGTGATAGGAAATAGACAAGTCTTTGATTTCCTACACCCTCCAAAGCTCACCAGAGCATTGAAGTACTACCTAATAGTTTTTTTTTTGTTCTTTTTATGTTTTGACTGTAATGTTTTTACAAGTCCGTGATATGAATTTTAAATGTTTTTTAAGTCCTAATATTTAACTCATATCTATTCTAAATAAATAATCATTATCTGATTGTTTTGTTACCCTGGAACAAATATATTGCAGTTTGTAAATTAATTTTGTAACCACTTGTCAAAATACAACATTGTTTTTCATTTGTTTTTCACTGATTTCTGTAGACCATTTACACAAAAGTATTGTCTGCAAATAATTATAATTTTGTCTCCTGTTCCATTCTAATACATTTTTATATGATTTCTCTAATTGTTTTTTTTTTTTTCTTTGCAGAACTCTGTTAAATAAGAAAAAAATAACTGAAGGTATCTTAACATGATCCCTAAAGCTCAAAGTTGTTTGCAGTCTTTAGCCTGTTTTTTAAATGATAAATATTTGTAGCTTTGTGACATATTTCCAAGTATTTCATGTAATCTATTTTTTATATTAAGCATTAAAACAAAATGTTCTTTGAAATGATGCCGACTAGATCTGATGCATATAAGAATGATAAAATGTATTTAAATTTTCATGAAAGTGTCTTGGCCTCACTGCTCTTTTCTTTTAATCAGTGTCAACTGGTTCTTGGAAATGATAAAATATGCCAATCTAGCCCTTTTCTTATGTTTTGGAATTTAATCTCCACTTTGGAAACTGTTGATGAACGTGGGACAAATTATCATGTTATTGCAAGACACTGACTACTTCTATAAAATTTATGGGAATAAAAATGTCTCAATGTGCACAAAATTCTGATTATTGGTCCATAAAAGTACCACATCAAGTAACATTTTTTGAATTCTTTCTCTTATTATATTATGTTAATTTATGTGGCTTGGTAGGGATAGATTCTTCTGAAAATAGCTACAACTAGATGATGAATTAAAGAAAATTATAAAAGTGAGCATAACTATATCCATCTGTAAAAATATATAATTAAGCATAAGATATGAATTGTCTACTTTAAAATGCAAATTGATAAACATTAGTTCTTTGGTTATTTGGTACTTTGTAGCACAAAGGTAAATAAAATATGTCTTTCCTATAGTACTTCCTAACTTTCCATTTTAACTTTTGACATAGATTGATTTTTTAATTGATTCCGTAATAGCCATACATCGCCTCCTCCTTGTATGGTTGTAAACTTCTGCTGAGTTTCAGATGGAATATTTGCCTTCGGAGGACTAGAACAAATGTTACTGTTTAATTTAACTTTTATGGAGAGAATATTAACTTGTCTACTAGGAATTCTTATTTCAATTCAGAGACCTTGGTCTTGTCATACATTTCACTTATGCAGCTCCACGTACCTGAGGATTTATGGCACCTTTGGTGCATTATCTACAACTTCCCGAAGAGATTTGTAATCATTTATTTGACGTATTTGATCCGGTCTGTAATGCTTTGATTGTGTGCTTGCTGCTTATTACCTTTTACAGGTGAACCTGCCACGTAAACTGATTTTCTGATACATTCTTTAAAATATATAGTTATATATTTAGTCTTCAAGTCTTTATTCTTATTGTTATGGACTATATGATAGTATTTACGTATTTGTGTTATATATGTACACATAGTTCTTAAGAATCCTTGTAGTAACAAGTGTCTAGCAATGTCTTTTTTTTTTTTTTTTTTAATCAGGTAATTTGTTTTTACAGCATGATTTCTAAATCTTAAGGAGTTAAATTCTTCACTGTCCTAATACATTGCTTCCAATAGTTTAGAGTGCAGGTGAATTTTAAGTCAGTTAATTCCATTTCTTGTTTTGCCTTTACTTGAAGCCTTCAGTATAGGGAGTGACATATTCCTCATTTCCATGAACATTTTTTAAATGCTCATCCCATGAGATCATTTGTTCTTTGTACCCCATGAGAAAAAGAAATGTAGGGAAAAATAGAAGTAGGAAAAGTGTGATTCTTAACACTTCAAGACAATGGGTAAAATTATATGGTTAGGAAGCCAAGTAATTGAAGAGAGATGATGCAAAGACTACATCTTCCAAAACATTCTAACTTGCTGTCTGATCAGAAAAATAACATGTCTAAGATGGAATTTTATCAATAAAATTAGAGTAATGGGAGATACCTTATAAATCAATGTTGCAATCTATAATTACAAGGTACATATTACAAGTGCCAAGGATTAATTCAGAAATTTAAATATTAAAGTAAAAAATGAATCTTTTCCCAGTGGATTGCTTCATTGCAAAGGCAACAGTTTGGACCAAAACATCAGTCAACTGAAAACTGTATATGCCTGAGAATGATATGATTTGTATTAGAATTTTGTTTCTTATTTTGTCTACTTTTTCCTTTGGGTTTATGGTGTGTTTAACTTAGAAGCATATTTAATTCCTGGATGATTCTTTGTTTATAATTCTATGTCTATGTATACTTAAAAACATCATTGTTCTGAAGTGATTTAAAATACTTTCTGTTTATTACTATAATAAATACTTCTACAAACTACAAAATGAAGGCACTACTATTCTAAAAAGAAAAGATCCTCCTTTGCTGTTAACCATTCTGCTTAGAGGAATTAATTGAATATTTTAAGAACCATGATATATACTAACAGGAATATTATCAAATTTGACAGTAGATAATAACTTCCAAAGAGTTTAAAACGTAGAAGAAATGAATACATGTTGAGGAAGATTATAGGATTATATATACTTACATATTTTATTTCAATAGACAAAGCAAGTATCTGTTAGGGAAGCTAACTTTTTAAAATTTTCTTACTGTTTAAAAAAACATTAAGGAACATTTTTTAGTAAATGTAAATTAAAATGCACTTCAAACTTCAGGGCATTTCATTACTTCAGCTTAGGGAAATATTTTTTTCACACTGTCTAGCAGATTAATACCACTCACCTGAATCTTCAGTCAGTGGAATTGTTAAGCAATCTTCTATAAATTGGAACACTTCAGGAGCACTTCACAAATTTTTCTCTATGCTAAATCGGTGCTTAAGAGGCATTTTTAGTGTATCTAAAATTCCCTTGGCTGTGTCAGTCAGGCCCAGAAAATTGTCTTCTAAATCACTTTCTTATGTTCCTTTTAAATGAAAACACTGTCATTGTTGTAATCTAAAAATATAATAATCATTTCATCTGTGAGTTAAAAATTGCTATTATTTTTGCCTTTTAAACTCTCTTACCTAAAAACAAACAAGCAAAAGAAAAAAATATGATTTTATTTAACTTTTTAATATGAGTGATTTCATAATTTACATATTCAGTGTGACAATTCATTTGATGCAAAGAATGACAGTATTAACTGTATTAAAGAAAGAAGAATGTTCAAAATTTTCTTACTCTATATTCAATGGTTTTTATATAATTATGAACTTAAGGTGTTGCAAGTACTCTGACGTAGCCTTCATTCCAATCACTAAAATCATAGATGGAAGAAATAAATCTGACAGAAACTAAATGGTTTTTCTAGGTTCTCCAGCCAAGATCTAAACTAGATTTCTGGATTACTAGTCTATGAACATTTTATTGGATTTGTGATTGTCATTCGTAATTTCCCTAAAATGCCATAATAATAAATATAAAAGTTACAGTACACCCATTTAGAAAACATAGGCATATGTAGGCATGTTTGAACCCATATTTATTTTTTCCCAGTGAAATAAAAACCACCTGTCTTTAGAGGTGGAGGTGTCCATTATAATATATCGATAGTGGTGAATTAGAATAAAAACAGATGTTTCACAATGTCATGTAGGGAGTCAATGTAGTTTATTTGAGATCAGAGTCCTGAAAGGCAGTTACTTATCTAACCAAAACCAACTACAAAAAGAATAGCCAAATCCACTGTGAAAGTTTACCATTACCAGTTGGGTCATCCCTGTCATACTCAACTAAAACACAGTTGAACAGTCAAGTACCTAATGTTGCTTTATAAATATAGTTCACTGCTTGCTGCACCTGTAACACTAATTTTACCTACTAACATCACTCACCAATCAGAACGTGGCAGTTTTTCATAACCTTAGTGACACCAACGAGCACCATATTTTTCAAAGAAAAATATATAATATTTCTTTCTTATAAAACCTTTAACCTGTTGCGACCCCTATGGCACTGGTCTCGGTTGCCACAGGAAGGAACCAGGCATGACATGGGTTAGAAGTACAAGCTTGCGGGAGACGGGCTAACCTTAATTGCAGGGTAGCCCTGAGCCCCTCTGCAACAGCTATTTATGAATGTTATACACAACAGGTGTGGAGAGTGAAGGTAATTACATAGGAGGGCTGCATGCCTAAGGACTGCCACGTGCTCTCCTCACATGCTCTTTCTCCACAACTCTCATGAAGAAGTACTAAGCATCAATGTTTATCACATGCTTACTAGTGAGGGACCAATCTTATCTCATTCCGGAACACTGAATGTTCCCAAGTCACAAAACGTCTCTAGGCTTTTCCCAGGAGACTGTCCTCTTCTCCACATGTCCTTTTAATGTGATAAGAATCAGTAACTGTCCTTTGCAAGCATGGTGTCCATTCCTGTACATTAACCTTCTTCTTTCTTCTCTGGACATACTGAAGACAAACTGGTTAGTGTGAATACCCCTAGATGTGATTATTCTCAAATAAAACTTTTCAGAGATTCATTTCTATATGTTATTTGACTTCAATACCCCTGTTGAGTATTTCTGAGTATACCAAATGATAGTGTTAATACAGCTACAAATGGTACCTCTGGGGGCAATGGGGAGACTTATCGGCAACTTAGTAGTATGAATGTGACAATTAAAGTGGTTTGATACGATAGTTTGAATGAACTATTAGAAAAGAATAAGAACACAATTAATAAGAACTCAGTTAAAAATGTATGACTTACATTATAGTGTAAACCAGAATAGGCCAAAATTATGATCAAAGAAGAAAAGATTAGCATAATCTGGGTTATGAAAACAGTAGAGATGGCCTGAATAAACAAAGATTGCCTCCCTGACTAATGCTAAATTTTCAAGATTCTTCAGTGAAGACATCCAACTGCCTCCTTAAATTATCTGACTCTGGATAATATAGCCAGAAAGAGGGTTTGTGTGTGTGGGTGTGAGAGAGAGACAGAGAGACAGAGAGAGAGAGACAGAGAGACAGAGAGAGAGAGAGACTGCGTACTTTGAATATTCCATGGAAAGCTCAGAAAACAAACTTGGAAAGAAAGAGAAACCCAGGAAAAACGAAGCAGGAAGAGACACAAAATAGCAGTTCTATAAGGTGGGTCATCAGTGGATCCCACGAGAGGAAACTTGATCTGATGTTAACACCACAGAGAGTGCCTCAAACACACATGGTGCTTCCTTCCAGATTGATATCCTGGGTGCTAACATCTGATTGTTAAAACTGGGTCCTCCAAATGTTTGCGAGTAGGTCAGGGAGAGAGGCTGTGAAGGAAAAGCTCTGCCCATGAATAAAACTGATCTAACATGAGATTACAGATAGGTAGGAAAGTGGATATTGGAAAGAAAATATATTACAACTGCACCATGCTTATATTAATTCTAAACTCTGTTAAATGAAGTTTGGCCTAAATCTGTCTCCATTCTTGGTGATCAAGTTTGCCTCCAAATAGCCTCCACACATAGTGAACTGTAAACTGACTTGATGTGTAAACAACTTCTAACCTAAGAGGATACCTTTGTACCCAAGGAACTGAGTCTTAGCCATTCATATCAATCAAACTCTCTGCCAATCTCAAGCTAAAAGTTGCCAGATAATACCCTAATAAGGTAAAGGCCAAACTGCCAAAATACGTAATCCCTGTATGTCATTTCCTGTTTTGGGGTTATAAATATAGTCTGCATACACAGTTCAGCATCCAGGGACTCAACCAATCACAACACCACAATAATACAAAAAAAAAAAAAAAACTAAAAAATAATACAAATAAAAAATAGCATTCCTATTGTATTAGGATGAGTCATTTTGAGATTTAATTTTAAGAGTGGAATTATGTAGGTTATATGTAAATATTATTCCATTTTATTTCAGGAACTTAAGCACTTGAAAATTTTGGTGTATGGGGGTGGGGGGGAGTGTCCCAAAACAATCTGCTAAGGAAAGCAAGGGATGGCTGTATAGCTTACTATGTTGGAAGCATGGGGGAGATTATTCTGAATCATTGTCAGTCCAGAATATTGCTGATTCTAGAATTTTATTTTTCTCAAATGAACTTTGTCAAATTTAACTTGCTTTAGGTTTTGTAATAACCTATTATTTTTTCAAAAATTATCAATTAATGACCTTTAGATACGTGAATTGGGACAACTCACATAACTCAAATATTCAATAAAAATAAACACGGTCAGGATCAACCCCAGTAGCCCATTGATATTGACTATATGTATGCATGTATATATGTATATATATACATATAGCTGTATTGCTGAAACACTAATATATTACCAGCAAGATTAATCTAAATTTTAGTCATACATTAGTATAACTGATAAATAATATATGTAGATTTAAAACATTTTGAAGATTTTCTAATGGATAATTGTAACAAAATTTTGTGTTTCCTTATTTAGAGAATGTTTAACTCAATGAACCTAAAGACCATTTAATATTCATTTGGCACTATATCCAAGATGCTTAGGGTGAATATTTGTAGGTGTTTCAAATGACACTATACACCGATGTCATTTGGTCAATTTTTGGTCAATGTTTATTGTGGCTCAATTCTTAATTGCCAAGTCGTGGAAACAATCCAGATGCCCATCAACCCCTGAATAGTTCAACAAACTGTGCTATATGTATACTACAGAATACTTTTCAGCCATTAAAAAAGGTGAATACTTTACATCTGTTACATTTACCTGTATAGAGCTGAAGCACATTCTTCTTAGTAAAGTATTGTAAAAATGGAAAAGTAAATATCCAATGTACTCAATATGAAAGCAATATATAAACAATTGCATGCTCATGTGAACAATGAAACAGATACATATTCCAGTATGGGGGCAAGGGAGGAGAGAGAGGGAAGGAGGGAGGGTGATTGGCAGAGGGGGGAGGGCACGTGGCAGGATCTCACCTATGGTGCACACTGTGAGGGTGTGTGACACACCCTCTGGAAGAGGGGCTCTTCTACTATTGGACATTTACACTGGAAGTGAAAAAAAATGTAACCTGAAAATTTGTACCCTCATATTAATTAGAGATAAAGGGAAGAAGAAAAAAAAAATCAAATGACACTATGGAAGTTTGAAATAGTGTTCCTCCTCTTTTCCCCCTAGTAAATAACTCCTGGGAATACCTACTGCTTCTTAGAATATTTTGTTGTAGAGAGAAAACATTGTGGTTTTAAATTTTGATAAGTTACAAATTTTACTCTGTCTAACCCTGCTTTACTTAGATCTAGGTATTTTTCACTGCAAAAACAAAAGTTCTGTAAGATCACAGCAGGAATAAACAGTAATTACAATACTGGAAACAGTGATAGAACTTGTGAGTACAGGTAGGGAAGTAGGAAGTTGTGATCCTAGTCAGACTAGGAGCCTAAGAAGAAGGTGGGAGCAAAGACCACAGTTGACCTGGTATTCTATGATGCTACAGGTATGGAGTACCCTGGATCCACCTGCTGAAGACAAAAAGAGATCAGGTGGACATTTTAAAATTGCCTTAAGGGTAATGGGTGGGGCCACATCTATGGTGCATGTTAGAATGGGTACAGGCGATTGCACTAATGTACACAGCTATGATTTAACAATTAAAAAATAAAAAATAATAATTTTAAAGTTTAAAAAAGCTTGATAAATAATAACTATACATTATTTATGGGGTACTGAGTGGTATTTTTATACATGTGCATTCTGGAATGATAAAATTAGGCTAATTAACATACTCATCCCCTCAGATACTTATCATTTCTTCATGGTGAGAATATTTAAAATCTATTCTTTTAGCTATTTTGAAATACACATTCTTTTTTTTTTTTTTGAGAGTCTCATTTTGTCACCCTTAGTAGAGTGCTGTAGCGTCACAGCTCACAGCAACCTCAAACTCTTGGGCTTAAGCAATTCTCTTATGTCAGCCTCCTAAGTAGCTGGAACTACGGGTGCCCACCACAACACCTGGCTATTTTTAGAGACAATGTCTCACTTTGTCTCAAGTTGGTCTGGAACCTGTGAGCTCAGGCAATCCATTTGCCTTGGCCTCTCAGAGTGCTAGGATTATAGCCATGAGCCACCATGCCTGGCCTATTTTTTTTTTTTTTAAATTTACTATCGCATTGTGCACAATATGTGAGGTCCTACCAAATACCTTTCCTCCTCCTGCCCTTTCCCCTCCCCTCCCTTCTTCCTGGATCATAGCTGTGTTGTATTGTTTGTGAGAATCTGTAGCTGATTATATACAGGTTTCTTAATAGTATTGAGTACACTGAATACTTTTTTCCATTCTTGAGACACTTTACTAAAAAGCATATGTTTATTAACTATAGTCTCTGTGCTCTGCAATAGATTACTAGATTGAACCTATTTCTCCTAACTGAAACTTTGCACCCTGTTTCAGACCAACATCTCCCCTTTCCCTGCTCATCTCCCTGTTTATGCTTTTGATCACAATATTTCTCTATTCCAACAGCTCACAGAAATTTTATCAATGAAATATGTTTTAATCAATTAAAAAAAAAAAAAAAGAACTCTTGTTTCTAGGGTTTCTCTGGATGTCTGGGGTGTTGTAAATACAAAAGTTCAAGAAACTTTAGCCAACATATCAACTAATACATGACACGTCCTTGGACCCATGTTCCTGGCCAGGATTGCCCCACACCAGTTTGTCATTGGCTTCCCCATCTCCTGCCAATCCCCCAAGTCGAGGAATGTTTCTCATCTTCTTTCCTCCTCTGCTAATCTTTCAGAATCGGATATCTCTAAGTCTGCCCTTATGGCAAAGTTTTAAGAATGTTAACCCAAGCCCACTGAAGCAATGGGTGAGAACAGCTGAGAGCTAGCTTTCGAAATATTGTTTTTCACTAAACAGGTAATTAAACAATAGCATCCAGAGGATGCAGAAGGAATCACTTGACATCCGAGTGTTTAATAGTAGAGTTGTGAGACACTTCATATGAGGAGTGTATTTCTTGGTGTCCTTGAAAGGCTGCTTATTTTTCTCCTCAGCAGCCAGGAAAAAAAATGGTTGCTGTAAGTGACCTAATCTTGCTGATTAGATCTTGACTGCCTTCTTCCTCTTGACTAGATTATACACCCAGATGAATAACTATATGCATATGTCCATGCACACACATACAGAATTACTATAAAGGCAAATGAATACAAAAACAAATATCTCACGTTGATGCAATGAAAACTCTCAGCCCAAATTCATTGACATTATTCCTCATCTATTTAGACTTGAATACTGCAAACTTGGGGAAGCCAATTATTGAGTACTAATGAGAAGGTGGTAAAATAAAACTCAAATTACATAGTGCATGAGCCCACTGCAAGGATATCTACACTTTAATGCTCAGCAGGGACAAAACTCATTTTCTTTCTCTGAGAGCATTTCTTTTTCAAGTAGCTAAACATTCAGTCAAAGTACTTCCTTCTCTTTGTAGTTGCATCAGAAGGACATGATTTATGCAAAAAAGCAACCAAAATTTCTCACTGTGCAACACCCGTGGAGTGTCATTGCAGTGGAGTATAAAGGAATAAAATATGTGCTTCTATATTTTACAAACTAAGTTATTAGGGTGTAAGTAAATGTATCAACTTTTGTATTTTAAAAACATAATTCCGTAGTCTCAATTTCATCTCTGAATCCTCAAGCCTAAGGATTTTCTCAACACACAACTTACTAATGAAGATATTTGAGATTTTATTAGGTTGGTAATTTGCATTTTTTAAATAATGAAATATGCTATAAATACTACGTCTTTTTTGAAATAATGAAATATGTTATTTAGAATGATAACAAATGTTCTGTAGCCCAGTGGCTTAAAACAGTAAGCCTTTATTACGGTTCATGATTTTAAGACTCACTGTGATATTTCTGGTTTCAGACAAACTCACCCATGTGCCTGTTGTTTGGTATGTTAGGCAGATAAGTCTCTGATTTTGACTCACTTGTGTTTGTGAGTCAGCTGGCTGGTAGGCTGATTTAAGAGCTTTGCCCAGGGAAGTTGGACTTTCTATCAGGTGGCGTCTTAAACCCTAGTGGGCTAACTCAAGCCTGTCCATATGACATTGCCGGATTTCAAAAACTACAAGTGCTTAAGGACTCTGGGTCCTAGGTTAGAAACCGTCAAACTGTCTTTCCACTGAGACACTGAATATAAAACATATAAAAATACATATTACATGTATTACTATATATGTAATATATATTTTTATATATTTTTTATGAATATATATATATATATATATATATATATATATATATATATGTGTGTGTGTATAAATTGAACTCTGACCTGCTTTCTGCTGCAGTAACAAGTCCAGGAGGTCAAACTACTATCTCTAGCAACCAGTTCAGGAAGCTAAACAATAATGCCTATACCAGTCAGCCTCAAGCCCCAACAGCAATGACTCAATTAGCAGCTGACACCTTCTTTAATTTTTATCCTTACTTTCAACTGAGGACCAGTAATAAAAAAACAAAATATGCACCCCTAGCCACTCACATAGCATGTCTTGTTTCTAGGTAGCCTGCCTATGGTTTCCTCATGCCAACCACCTTTAATCAAGGGGTATCTGACACATTTCCTTTTTTATCATGAGGGATTTCTCACTTCTTTGCCTGCCTTTGAGTCTGCAGCAGTAAGCAAGTGGCTGACTCCCTACTTATAGCAAGCTCTGGAAAAATAAGCTTTACTTATTCTCATGTGGGAGGTCTTGATTTCCATAGCACGTTGCTCTCCTGGCCAAAGGAAGTCTGAAAGCCAGCCATATTCAAATATCACATGAAAAGGTTTTACCCCTCATAAGAGTAACTCCAAAGTAGCATTGTAGAAAAGACATTCGTATTTGGAGGGGATATTTTGCAGTTTATCTATCACACCTACCTCTGTGGGTAAAGCACTTGTATTTAAGTGAGTTTTGATGTTCAATTTTATTTAACTATATGCATTGATCGATCCATTGATTAAAAAAAGACAAAGATAAATTCTTCTAATTTTTGATATTTTAAGATTGTCTCAGATTAGACGACTCAGTAAGTTTTGTAGTTTTCCTCCTTTCTTTTTCCTAACAAAGTCTCTTAAATAATTTTACTAGTTTTGAGAAAATAATGATTCTCTGAAAAACTCATTCATATTGTGTGGATTTAAAGCAGCAAAGGGGATGCATTACAAATTAATGCTGGGTGGCGCCTATGGCTCAATGAGTAGGGCGCCGGCCCCATATATTGAGGGTGGCAGGTTCAAACCTAGCCCCAGCCAAACTGCAACAATAATAAAAATAAATAAATAAAAGTGAAGTCCCATAAAAAAAAAAAATGGTAAGACATTGTTAGTTCTTACTCAGGAGATTCTGTCCCAATCAAACGCCATCTCATGGCCTTCTAACCTGTTCTCTAATAGACTGCATTTTCTGTGTGTAACAGATTTTCATGCCATTGAACTGACAGCATCTTATAATGAACTTTGATTCTGAGCTTTGAAAAAAAAAAAAATAACAAGAACTAAAACCTTCACTGAGCAATTTTGTTACTGGGTAACTATAGCACTTACTGCCAGAAACAGGGAAACAATTTTCTGACTGATTTGAAAAGCTATGAAAAAAAAAAAAAAAAAAAAAAAAATATATATATATATATATATATATATATATATGAAAAAACAGTACATCTCTACAAATTCCTTCTTAATTGTGTAAGTACAGTTACATTTTAATAAAATAATTATAAATCTTCAAAAATTCTTTGTTTCAGTGAAGAGATTACTACATTTCTTTCTGGCAAACAGATTTTATTTACCCAGATTCATTGAATAACATTGTTTATGTATAGACGTACCAGATTCAGAAGACTCATACAGTTTCTGGTAATTTGGCAAAAACAATAAACAGAAAACATTTTATGCACTTTTTTTTTTCTGGAGGTGGATCAGAACTTTTCTTGTAAGCATATATAAATGCCCAAAGCAAAATTGCTAAAGTTAACGACGAACTCTGAGAATCAGATGAAACACAGGGTTTGATGTGTTATATACTCTGAAAATACGGGGTTTAATTTGAAGGAAAAGCAATTGAACCTCAACTCTGTAGAAGTTTTTATATAACTTGAATATTTAAAATTTAAAACTTTAATAGTTAAAAATCCTATGTTCAGTTTAAAATATTTTATTGTTTCTTTATCAAGTGTAATATATCTTTGTAAATAAAAATATAATATATGTAGCAGAAGAAAGTATAAACTCAATTTAAGAATCATATTAAGTAAGGCTACCAAAAGAGAAACTTATTAAAATTGTGCTGGTAGTACTTCATACATTGTAAACTATGTACATTTGTAAAAGCATTATTCTATGTTGAAAAATGGACCATGAAGTTTACAGCATTTAAAATTTTCTCAAATATACCTTGCCAAACATTTATAAAGCAGTAAGTATACATTATACATTTTTTAATTATGCTTGAAAGGTATATATGTACATTTATATATATATAAGTTGTTTTCTGAATAGACCTTTGGTTTCTGTCTCTTTTTCTTTATATTAGCCACATTTGTGAAAAATCTTGCATCTGTAATTCTCCTCTAATTTTCTTCTTATGGGAAATTATACAATTGTTATAACTTGTTTTAATTATTACTTATGAACTAAGTTCCATGTGTTTTCTTGCCACTATTAATTATGAATTTTTTCTTCATTTTCTTGGCAATCAATTAGAATAAAAATGGACTTATATTTGCATTATATATATATATATATATGTATATGTATGTGTGTGTATATATATGTGTGTGTATATATATATTTCTTTGAATTGGGCAATCACCAAACATGGAGATTTTTTAATAGTTATTTTCTTGATTGAAATGAAGCACTTACATTCTAAATATATTTGCTTTTCATACTCATGGTAAATACATTGTGTTAGTGTGTTAATGTAGATTTGTACGTTCCTTTCAGAGATTAAGTCTAAAAATCCCGAATATTCTATTTATTTATTTACTTATTTTATTTGTTATTATTTGGGATTCATTGAAGGTACAGAGAATTAGGTTACACTGATTGCATATGCTAAAGTCCCTCTTATTTATTTATTTATTTTTTTATTAAATCATAGCTGCACACATTGATATGATCATGGGGCATCATACACTAGCTTCACAGACCATTTGACACATTTTTATCACAATAGTTAACATAGCCTCTTAGAATTTGTCCTGCCCCCAGGAGGTGTGCCATGCCCCGTGATCCCCTTCCCCTCTCCCCACTTTCTCCTTCTCCAACCTACCCCTTGTATTAGCTCATCTACTGCTTTCATATTAGCATAGAGCACATTGGATTCTTGTTTCTCTATTGTTTTGATGCTTTACTAAGAAGAACTAGCACCAAAAAAATTGTGTTGCCTTTTGTCTTCCAAATTTTTAAATTTGATTTTCTACATTTAAGTGGTTAACACTCTAGCATTTATCCCTTGGGTTTATTTCTCTCAAATTTCATGTGCTAAATAACTTAATTCTTCCCTGAGTGACTTGCTACCATTAATAATATACTAAGTATTCACAAGCACCCAATTTGTGTACACTTAGATTCCCCAAAGAATGCAATGAACAATATTTATTTTAACCAGGCTATGCTAAAGTGTATTCCTCTGGGGGCAGTGCCTGTGGCTCAAAGGGGTAGGGCGCTGGCCCCATATGCTGGAGGTGGTGGGTTCAAACCCAGCCCCGGCCCCCCCCCCCAAAAAAAAAATAAAAAAAATAAAGTGTATTCCTCTGATCAAAAAAAAAAAAAAAAAAAACAGATATGAAGTCTGAACTATTACGTCATCACAGTTAAAACGTTGAATTACTTGTATCAGGCCTACTCGATAAAGCCTCAATATGAAAGGAAAGTGCAAAGAGGAATATGACAGAGATGTTCAATAAGAAAGTAATAAGTTTTGGGTGGTGCCTGTAGCTCAAAAGAGTAGGGCGCCAGACCCCATATACCGGAGGTGGCAGGTTCAAACACAGCCCTCTCAAAAATAACAACAACAACAACAGCAACAAAAGTAAGTAATAAGTTTTACACACTTACATAAAGATTAAGACTAGAAAAGAGTCAGAAATTTTTATGTTTTTGATGTCTTATGAGCACCTGAGTGGTAGGAAGATTAATTTACATTTAATAGTCATCCCATAGATGTCCAAAGCCCGAGGTGCATACCAGCATATCACACATACTGTTTTAAGTAGCAAAAAATAAAAAAATTAACAAAAAAGCAAAAAAAATTCTGTTCTAGTTGGAGTGGCTTTCTCTTTACATTGCTTGAATGACACTATTGAAAATATTCTGCACGGTAAAACCGTTGTACGTAGTTTTCATTCCAGTTATTTGGCCAAATAAATCTACATGGGTTCCACATGATAGGCAAAGTTTAGTATTTTCTAGATTTACAGATTTCATGTACCAGTTCTCACAGTTTGCATAATGTGCTTGAACAATTAGAATACATTTAAAAATTTAAGAACAATTAAAATTATATACAAATATATATTGATAACTTTAGAAGGCTGCTCGGTCTGTGTTCCCAAGGCCTTCAGCTAATTTCTATGCTTTTAAAGCACTGAGAAAACATGCACCCACCACTAGACAGGGGGAACACTTGCAATCTCAGGAAAATTCATAATTCCAATCTTCCTTTACCTCTAAAACACTGGAAAATATAAATCAATGAATGTCTCAGACCAGGATCTGGAAAATGGATAATTCTTTCACATTTTTCGTTTGTTTTCCTTTATTAAACCACAAGCTTGCCTTCAAATAAGCAGATTCAAATCTCATTGTGTTTGATGGACTACTTGGGCACAAAGTATTTGAAAGGTAGATGGACTACATGGACTGGAACAGTTGAACTGTTCTTTCTCCATAGATGGTATGCTCCCACATTGGGGCAACTGGATTTAAGAATTAGCAGAGTTTGCACTGTGTAAATAGCCAAAGATGTTCTTATTTATGTGGAAAAAAATTGAAGTGAATTATTTTTCTTACTTACTGTGAGTTATGTTCTTTAGATTTCTTCTTTAGCTGAAGATCTTGAAATCTTGAATGCTCAGAGATTTCCTGAGATTGTAGAGAGGATCACTGTGTAATCCTTTATCATGCAGACCTATACAGTCTTCCCCAAAGTGCTTCCCTCTAAGGGAAAATGGATGAGTTGAAACCTGTGGAGTTACTTCTCTATAAACACTAAAGTTTTCAGTAATCACTCTCTCAATTTCTATAAAACTGGTCTCAACCTAGTAACCCACCATCCTGCATATTAGAGACAAATAGACTGGAAAGTCATCGCAGGCCTCGTACAAGACTATCCAGGTTTTGACAGTAAATCAGCACTAAATCCAATTTCTTTGAACCAACTTTCTCACTGGTGAAATGGTGTTTACAATGCTGGTATGATATATGCCATTGTGTGCCTTGATCATTGCATAGACGAAAACTCCTGGCATAGAGTAGGTCCTCAATAAACAGTACTTGTTGGGAGACAGTTGCAGAAGTCTGGGAAGAAATTTGTAAAGAGCAAAAGCAGCAAGATGGCTCATGGTGGGGGCAACACATGGATTTGGTCACAAAGTCTGAAATGTCCAATTGGAGATTAAAAGTTTAGTTCATTAGGTTTCAAACACAAAGAAGTACAGTTAATCAAAGTATGCACCTAAATTATCAACACAGTTTTGCCATCTTAATGGTAGCTTGTCTATGCTAATAGCAAAGAAGGCTGGCAAGTGAGTGGCCATGAAATCAGAAAAGGTGTTTTCTTCAGCTTATTGCGAAATGAGTATGCACACACATAAATGTATATGTATAGATGTAAGAAATGGCCCAAAGCCTGGAAGAAGTGATAGTCAATTGGTGCAAGGTCTGACAAATACGTTGGACGACAGAGAGTTTCCAAGTCCAGCTTTTGTAGTCTGAGCAGAGTTGCTTGTATGGCAGTGTTTCCTTGCAAGAGGATTAGCCCATTTCTGCTGACCAATCTCAGCTGCTTTATTGCCTACATCCTCATCATGTCCAATTGTTTGCATTATACACCCACTGTCATCTATGGACCAGGCTTCATGAAGCTGTAATGATTGTGTAATGCTGGTGCTGGACTACCAAACAGATACCATTATCTTTTTTTATGAATATTCAGTTTTGGACTGTGTTTTGGCACTTTGTTTTTATACAATTATTATACCAAATGCTTGTGATTGTCAAAAAGAATCTATTTTTTTATCACACCTATGTAATGTAGAAATAATTCACCTTTATGTTGTGACAGTGAAGAAGGCAAGCTTCAAGATTTCTTGTGACACTCCTTTAATTCATGTGGAACCCATCTATTCAGAGCCTTTATCTTGTCACTTTGTTTCATGTCGTCCCATATTATCAGAAGAACAAAGTCAGACCTTGCTGCTAGTTCATGTGTAGGTCAAAATGGATTCTCTTCTGCAACAGTTTTCACTTCATCATTATCCACCTTGGTCTCAGGTTGTCTACCTGGCTCAGTTTCAAGATTAAATTATCAGAACGGAACTCCTTGAACCATCAAGACACTGTGCATTCACTAACCGTACACAGACACTTCATTGATATTTCAAGGTGTGTAACCTGCATTGGTTCCACGATATGTATCTCATATTAAAAAAATAGCGTGAATTTTTTACTTACCCGTGGTTTCACAGAAGTTTCTCTAAAAAACTTTAAAGAGTAAACCAAACTCATGAGTTTGAAAGAATGAGGATGTATCTTCATGAGAATAAAAAATAAATATTGCTAAAGTGAAATGTAAGAGATACCAATCGTCAAACTGAGTAAATAAGGAAATTGGACATTTCAGACTTAATAACCTCGTATTTTTGAAGGAACTATCTGCCACTGTACAAGTGGTCACTCTGCAAGATTATTTTTTATTTAGGGACGTTAAACCTGGTGTTCCTTCTTCTTGGAAAGCTTTCCCCAGCTTGGTTACAAGTCTATATTTAAGTGTTACCTCCTCAGGGAAGCCACACTTAGTTCTCTTACTCTGCTTTATTTTATCATCAGTACCTGATAAAATGTCCATTATTTATTTGTGTATGTGTTTGACAGGATGTAAATCTGTGGTCACAGGCACCATTCTGTTTGTAAACTGAAAATAATGGAAAGTCTCCCCATGTTCTCTATTGCTTTATCTACCAGGACTCCTATAATCCTGCATTTACCTTGAATTTATAATTGTATTTCTCATTCTTTCCAGCTAAGAATAATGTCACCAACAAATGAAGAAGTTCCTATTCACACATTCTCTGAATAACCTTAAATAAAATGTGTTGCTTCTCCTTGGAGTATTCTTCAGTACTTCTATATCCCGATAATTCTTGTTAGCAAATGTGTTCGTTTTAATGTTGTTAAAATATTAACACACTAACTGTACATTGAAGATAAACTGATATGAAGCATATTAACAAAAAGTATTTTACAAAGATTACCTTCACACCCATTCTCTTCTGATCGTTCTTCTTTGAGGATTATATTAATACTTTTGCTTGTACCGACTGCTGTATTACTTTTCACCATCTTTCTATTTTAAAAGTTTAGATATGTTTCTTATTTTCCAATGAGACTATAAACTCCTTGAAGACAGTATTTAAGTCAGATTATTATTGCTTTTTCATAATTATAGTTGCAAATTCAGTGTCATTTACAGAAAAGTAGCCATTCAAAATGTACTAAATTATTAATAAATGAATGATCAAGCATATTTTAAAAAGAAAAGACTGTTATTTGATGATATAACGCTAGCTTAAATGTTGCCTCTACAATTTATGATCCTTATAGTTATAGGCAAGATGCTTTTACTTCGATTATTTATATAATGGGGCTGAAATATTTTGTTGAAAGAATTGCTTGGAGGACTCAATAAAGGCTAGACATGAAATGTATTGGTTCACTTTTTTTCTTAAGATCAGAATTGACTGTCTTGAAGTGGGGATTATATTATTCCCATGACCTTCATGAACATATTGAAAGTGTTCCTAGAATCTTCACCTTGAGTGGGAACTGCACAGCTTTATAAGCCCATTCCTTCCCAAATTCGTGGGAAGCCCAAGAATCAATTTTAAGACTTTAAACCAATGAACAATGTCTTTTAGGCAAGATTTGGTCCTTCTTTCTGACTGCACATGTTTCTGCAAACCTGTATGCTTCTTATTTATGTTACAGCAGTCAGCTTTATGTATAAGTAAACACTACCATATGTTTTTGAAAACATGGTTCCCAGAACAGTTACATACGTGTTTTCTAACCACCATATGTATCTTGTTTCTCCAAATCAGTGGTTCTCACACTTTTTGACCTTAAGAACCCTTTTCCATTAAAAAAAAATTATCTTGTAAGGCTCAAAGGGCTTCTGTTGATTGGGGTTATACTATTTATCTATATTATATAAAAAATAAACCTTATTGTTTTGAGTGAATTAATACTATACATGTTTAATTCCCTTAAAGATAATAAATCCAGTGTGTAGCTAGAAATAGCATATTTTCATAAAATGTAACTATTTTTCTAAACAAAAACCTAGTTCAAGTTGTATTTTATTTCATAAAGTGCAAATCTCTGTAATGTCTCATTTTAGGGAACCCAACTGGATTTTTATTTTTGCTCTGCTTTTAATCTCTTGTGATATGTTGTGCTGCTTGAAGCATATTAAAAAAAAAAAAAAAAAAAAAATTCTGCCCCACACAGATAGTTGGAAAACACAGAGAATTTGCTGGTTGTATTTTCGGATATTTGTGGATAATGCACTAATACTGAACAAATGTATTTAGCTGAAGTTTTGTTGCCATATGGATTTTTAAACAATATTTTAAAAAGATTCAGTTATTTTAATATCCACTGGACTATTTTTAACTGTAAACGGGCTGTTTACCCATGCATGATATTGTAACAATATATTCATTATTTGGAAAGAATGGCATCACTGAGTTACTTAGCAGTTATTTTGAATATTAGCATGTTTTATTACACAATATAAAATAATTGCATTTGTTATTACCACTGGTATCATTAGAAAAACATTTCAATACAAATTAAGCCCATTAAAGCAGATAAGTTTTTTTCTAAATTTTAATATTGATTAAAAGCTATAATTGCATCTTTGACAACAAATCCTATCTACTGTTTTCCTTAAAATGATAGGTTCACTTAATTTATCTTTGAGAGAATATTTGCCAAATGCCCACATAATCGTAGTGGGTTGGACGCTGTGGTAAAAATGATATTCCATGTACAAAGTTTTAAAATTTTCTAGTTTGGATCAAGTATTACTTGGATTGAGTATTACGAGGACTTTTTTTTTTTAATTTAATTTTTATTTTTTTTTAGCAGGAACTCAACTTTATTGCATCAAGCAGCTGCTTATATAGAGCGTGGGGAAGGGGCGGGGAAAGAAGGCGGGGGATAAGGTGCATGACAGGGTTGGGCCAATGCATGGTACCACGTTGGCTGTATCTAGGTAGAGGCAGTTTCAGGCCAGGCTTTGCTGAGTCATTGCTACGCAGAAGTAGCTCGATGTATCTACTTCTAGTCAGGCTCAGGAAGTTGCACTAGGCCTCAGGCACATGGCAGGGCCCGACAATTCCCTCTTTTGTTTTTTTGTATGGCGGAAAAACATAGCCCCTGTCTTAGGTTGCCTGCTCTTGCAGTTTCAGTCTTACCCGTCATGGGGATATAAACATCAATGGTTTGGTCCCTGTCTTAGGTTGACTGAACGCAGAGTGATCTTACCCATCTTTG